>VNJN01010315.1:244119-389807 GCA_008042485.1 Drosophila mayri | reverse complement strand
GGATTAGTTATAAGAAAATGTATAGTATTATCGTTTTGATTAATTATATGGATATGAATATGGAGTAGAAGATTTTAGTGGGCACCTGAGGGAATGTGAAGCAGGGGTTGTATTTGGGTGGGGTTCTGATGGAACCTCACAGGTAGGGTGGGTATAGATGGAGGCCAATAACATCTGGGTCTCCTCTTCAATAGGTACGTTTATTCAGTCCGATTCCTTAACCGATGGGTTATCTTTGCTGCCTCTATCGTCTCTGTCTACAATTATTAATTTTGTGACACATTTGTTTATCTTGACATCAAACCCACGCCCATTCTCCCTGAGCCTGCCGGTCATGAGTAGACAGAGGATGTTAAGATGAACAACGCTCGTTGAGTGTGTTCGTTACATATTCCTGAAAAGCATAATTTAAAAACATCGACAGAGGCTTTATATTTTAAATAGATCCAACATTTATTGATACAGAATTTGGGAGACTAATAAGACATATTTAATATTAATATTGACTATATGTTAACAGACTCTCTTTCTTAATACTTTAAATATATAAATTCTCAGTTTTAACCAAAAATTATACTACCTTCGTTAAGGGCATACTTACCACATAACAAATTCATTTGAATTATACCGCATTAGTAAATATTAACGCTAATCAATAAGCAATAAAGAAGCAATAGTTAAAAGTGAAAATTTAAACAACCTAGATGGATTGCTTTAAGCGACATTCTTGGAAGAGATAATACCCTTATATAAGTGTACAATTATCCCGCAAAACAATAACATTTTTAGTGAGTAAGAATAAATAAGGAAATTGAAACAATACTTACCATGACTCTACAGATTTCCAACAAAAACAGAGAGAAGGTAAAAGCAGAGTGAGTGGAGTCTATATTATAGGCGGATCCAAACGTTTGATAAGCCGCAACTCAAGCCCCACTTGGACTTGTTTGGTAGCTGTAGCCACTCTCAGCTTACTCAGCTCAAAGTGAGGCTGCGAGAATCGCTGCTTATTTAAATAATCTTGCCAGCCAACTCCGCTCAGTTGCCGGAGCAGACGAGACCAGTTAACATCGCCATTGAAACCCGTGAGGGAGATTAGTGAACAAAAAAGTGAAATTCGACTTGCAAAAATGCTCAAACTCATCTCTGCCGTGGCTATCATCGCGATGACTCTGTTGGAAAGTGCCCAGGCTCAACGACCCTCCTTTGCGGGAGTGAGACCTCCAGGGGGACTCAACCAGAAGGACAAGTATCATGCTCCCCAGAACACTGCCGTGGAGAATATCACCGGAGTGGACATATCCACCAGATTCGGAGAGTCCTCCAGTCCGCAGCAGCCAGCCATAGTCAACCTGCCCTTCGGAGCAGCCCAGAGGCCACCCATGGGAGTTCCCTTGGTACTGCCCACCAGTGGCTTCGATTCAAGCCCCAGCCAGCCAGCTCCCTCAGCTACGCCCGATGTGGCCAATCGTTTCGGCGCCCCAGATTCCAGTTCAACTGTAGCATCAGCGATTCCTGCAACTAGTCCCACCTTTAGTGCCAACATTCCCACCACAGCCGCCAGTTCCCCGAATCCAGTCAGCACAACTGGGAGCACCACAATTCCCAGCAGACTCCCCGTCGATGCCCACGGGGATCAGGAATGGGTGAACCACCTAAGTTCCCTACCTGTGGAGAACCAGCCCTTCTGGTTCGTCAACTATCAGGCCATCGAGGCGCATCGGAATAGCTCGCGGCCCAATGTGGGCGCCTTGGAGACGCGGGGATCTTTCTTCCGCGGCTAAGAACTTGAATGGGAATTCTCGGAAATCCCCACGCTAAGCCGAATCTCTAGATCTAAGTCTCCACCTTAATGTACAGCTCTTATTTATTTAAATACTTTTTTATTTTTGGAAACGAGCGGTGTGTTTTCATGGGTTGAGATAACCTTCGCCTCAGGGGAATCCACTCAAAATTGATAAGTCAGAATAATCAGCTTCTGCTTCTCTTTGTGCCATAAATGAGAACGTGATTAACGATTCCGAACAGAGGCTTTGAGGGCAGCCAATTAAGTTGTCTATTTCAGTTGGTTAATTGATAGAGAATTTATTGAAAGCTCTGTGATTAACATTATGAAAATAAGCTACATTCGCCATTTGAATTGCAAAGTGGTGCCCGTAAATTTACTTATTTTGTTGTTTTTATACCCTTGCAGGGTATATTAATTTCCGTTAGAAGTTTGCAACGCGCCGAAGGAGTCATATTCAACCCCATAAACCCTATATGTTCTTAGTCAGAATTAATAGGAGACTCAATCTAGCCAGGTTTTTAAATTTTAATTGCAAGGGTACATAAAATTCGGCAAACCGAAGATAGCTTTCTTTCTTGATTTTAGGTAATAAAGCTAGAAGCTTTCAAATTTTGCCACCTTTTAACATACGAACTCGGCACTTATGAAAGACTATCAGAGCATTCAACAGCTTAGCAAAACATTTAAGCGAAAGCCCTTTCAAGCGGGGTCCAGCCACTTGGGCTTAAAATAAAATAAAGCATTAAAAATGCATTGGAAAAAGGGAAACAAAGTTGCACAAAAGGCCATAAAATGCCAAGCAAAATGTGCACTAAGACGAGGCGAACAGGAAACCCTTCAATCGCTGCCGGAGCCATTTACAGGGCAACTATGCATACGAGCGGCAAGGGATCCGGAGTAGGGAGATGGCGGCTCCACAAAGGGTCCTGTGCTAAGCTATTGTTAAAGGCCAATGATTCGCAATAAGTTGGTGGTGAATGGAAAACTCTTGGCCGAGTGTGTCGCTTGGGTTTGAGGAAAAGCGATGAAAACACCACAAGTTGCGGAACATTCTGACAAATTGATTTCAATGCATTTTTAAGGAAGAAAAGAAACTATTACTTTCCTGAAATGTTCACTTTTTAAATATATATTGAAATGGTTTTTAAATATAAATATTTTGAGAATTAAATCAGTTACATTTTGAGTGAGTTAATTAACCCCAAAATTAAGACAAATACAATTGTTTGTATTACCAAATATGTATATATTTCAAACAGGAAAAACAAGTTCTAGGTCATTAGAGTAACAATTGTCATATTTTGGCTATAGTTTACCAGCCCAACTGCTGGGGAGCAGCGGTGTAGGCAAGGTAATAGAGCTGCTGACCAGCACCCACGTAGTAGAACTGGGGAACTGCAGCTGGAACGGCAGCAACAGGTGAAACTGGTGCAACTGCAGCCACTGGAGCCACTGCCTCATCCACGGGCAACTCCTCCAGGCGAGCAATGCGCTGACGCTGACGCTTAGGCTTGGCCAGCTGCAACTTGGCCAGTCTCTGGCGGCTGCGTAGGCGGGCAAGGGTGGATCCAGGCGTGGTCACCTCCAGGGAGCTCTCCTCGGTGTCCACCTCCTCGGTCTCGGGGCTGGGCTCAAAGTTGTCTACCGGTGGCTCCTGCTCCGCAGGCAATGCGGCCTGGGCATCCACATCGGAGTCCTCAGGAGGTCCATAGATGAGGGCGGGCTCCTCAGCCGCAGGCTTTAGTTCCGCCGCCGAGGGATAGGGCGTTGGTGCCACCTGCTGCCGGGCAAAGGTCACCGGACGCAGGCGAAGGCGCCCAAGGCGCACATTCCGCCTGAGTGGCGCCTCAGCCGTACAGCTAACGGCCCAGATCGCCAGCAGAAGAGACAGGGATGCGAGGAGCTGATGACGTGCCATGATCGTGTGACTTGCAGTGCTGATTTGTTGTCCGTCGTATATGGAGCTTTAACTTTTATACCCGCCGCCGTCGGCGTTGGCCCTGCTGATCGGCGGACACGGTGGTCAGCGATTCTAGACCGAGACCTAGCCGTGCATTTTAAGCAGAGCGCCATCGCCAGCGATTTGAAAGCCAGCGATGCGTATGTCAAGCAGGCGCCGCACAGTGGAGTGGAATTTAAAGTGCTATCAAAACTCTAACACTTGTTGATCGTTCAAGTGCGTATTTTGGGTGGACCTTAAATATATTTGCTACATAGATAGGGGGAAAAATTGGCTTGCACTGCGTATACGTAATAAATATTACTCATACGCAGTGGGGCCCTTGGTTAATTCATTTTTACTACAAAACAAGTGGCCTAGATGATTTCATTTAAGGAAAAGGCAACAAACTACTTTCTCATGATATGAAAATTCATATTACCTGAGGAAACTTTAAGGTCTACTTGGCGTATGAGTAATTTTTAACATTTTTTATTTTAGATAACTCTTTATTTCTGTATTGTTAATTTTTGTGCATTACTTAAATAAGTTATAAATAAAGTAAACCACAGTTTTAGTATAAATATTGTGAAATTTCTTTACAAAAAAATAAATTAAGGCTCACAAAACTAAATACTGGTCCACCCCATTGGCCATCCGCCGTGGGGCCAAGCTAAGTGTCAAAGTTAAGTACCCGTGGCTTATAATTAACGACCAATGGTTATGGCTTAGACATGGGCCCTTGACTAAATATTGTCACGTCCATAGGCCGTCGAAAGGGTGTCCCTCGATGTGCCAAATATGAATGGCCGAAAAACTTCGGTGTATATAAGCCCGGTGGCTGTCAGTGATTGACAACATTCTAAGACAACTCAACATTAGCTCAACATGGCCTACAAGTTCACCTGCTCCGTGCTCCTGATCGCTGCGTTCGCTGCCTTTTCCCTGGCGGAACCGGCAAGATTCCGCAGTCGATCCTCTCGCTTCCAATTTGCTCGTCAGGAACAAGCTCCTGTGGATGCAGCTGCTCCGGCCGATCCCGCTGCGGACATAGCGCCCACTCCGGCCTCGGCTCCATATCCCCCAGCAGGAGTTACACCTGAGGTGCCCTTTGACCTGCCCACTGAGACGGAGGCTCAGCCAGACCTGACCTACGGACCTCCAGCGGAGCCAGACAATACCTATGGACCTCCAGCCGAGCCGGATAACACCTATGGCCCACCGGCTGATTCTGCTGCAGTGGATCAGGCTCCCGTTGAGGATAACCCAGCCGCGGAGCCCATTCCGGCCAGTCTGATCCAGCCACGTAATGGACGCCTCCGCAGTCGTCGCCCGGTGCCAGAGAAGCTCCGTTCTGCCCAGATTATTCGCTCCAGTCCGGTGCTGGTCTACACCATTTAAGATGGATTTACTTTAAGACTTTGAAGGCTATTAGGAGTTGCTTATGATGCGAATTGAATCGAGACCTTAAGATATCTTTATTTTCTTGTTGCTAAATAAATAACACCTTTATTGTTGAATTTTTTAAATGAAAAGTTAATTTTTTTACGAATTATTAATTAAGTAATTTTTTAAAAGTTTGATTTTCCCAGTGCAAATTTATCAAATGCCTGTAGAAGGCGCAGAGAACGGAGCAGAAATCCAATGCTTCTTCAACTCATCCTTTTGGTCAAAGATAAGCCATCTTTGCGATCTGCTCTCTCTGAATAATAAAGATACCATCCGTTTTTACTAGCTAATAAAAGGCTGATATTATCGAGGGTAAAGCTTGTATATTTGAGGAATGTATATCTGCCCACCAAACAATTGATTGTCATAAATATAGTAACCTTTATGAAGTGAACGGGTCTCCTAATGAGAACCCCTTGCGAAGTTCCACAAATATCTCTCTCGACATCCTATATACCCATGATTTCAGCGCACAATTCATCATAAATAGTCAGCATTCTGTTTGCCTGGTACTCGAAATGGGAACCAATAATATTTTATCTAAGGACTAAGGACTTAACTAAGGACTCAATTTTAAATTTTCAAATATCTTTCGTTTTGGATTACATTTCTCAATAACAAAGCCATTTTCAAAAGTGTATCTGGCGATTAAACAATTAAATTTAATAATACCTCACTTATTTACCTAGGAATTTGTAAAAATATAATTGAAGCTATTGACACATTAATATTTTCATAGACCTTGAGACAAACTACTCGTATGAATATGTATGCCCATGGCTGGGGACTGACACTGGGACGTGCCCATTCTCCGCCATTCTCAGCGGGCATTTGCATTGCCTACTTCACTTCTCATGAATTCAAAATTCATCAAACGACAAAATTATGAACAGCCAAGAACCCGAAATCAAAAGCCCAAAACAAACCTAATCAAATGTGCAGAGCGACCCCAAAGCCCAAAACGTTAAGAGTGTTAATGAATGGATCTGATGGGGGTCTCAGAGGAAAGGGAAGGCGAAGCCTATGCGAACTGATAGCATTGGCTGTATAATTTCGAAAAAGGGTCACGTATCGGGTATTAAGCTGAAGCCGCGCATCGCCGCCGATCAGCGCAACATAATCAAAGTTTTACCGGGAACGGGAGCCAGAAAAACTGAAAGTGACGAGCATAAATTATAACAGAACTCGATCCGGCAGCTGGGGACTATAAATAAGCCGGGTCGGATGGGGAAATCAGAACAGAAGCCCTTCAGCCGCCAATATGATCAAAGCCAGCTCTGCAACAGCTCTTATTCTTGTCCTGAGCCTGATGGCTCTGACCACGGCAGAGCCCCTGCGCCGCAGATTCCTTGCCCGCCAGGTGGAAGCCCCAGCCAGTCCGGCACCCACGGGTTACCCCGAGGCAGGAGTTACGCCCAGCGTTCCCTTCGATCTGCCCAGCTCCACAGCCAAGCCGGAGAATACTTACCTGCCACCAGATAACACCTACGGTCCCCCGGACAACACCTACGGTCCCCCGGATAACACCTATGGCCCACCGGACAACACCTATGGACCACCAGAGGCTGATTTCGTGCCTGATCCAGTGCCAGAGCCACAGCCCGAGAATCCGATCGAGACCGATGACATCCCAGCCGCTGAGGATGAGCCTTTGGGCGATGAAGCCAAGCTGCAGCCCTCTGATGAGGACGCAGAGGAGGATGAGCCGCAGCTGGAGGTGACTGAGGATGGCACTGTCATTGTCCTGGCCACCAGTCTCGACCGGCCACAGCCACCGGTTGGCCAATCGGCTCGCCTTTACCAGCGTTTCCCTCAGGGCCGTCGTCGTCAGCTGCCCGTTCCCCAGCGACTGATCCTGCGTCGCAGTTGGTAGACTCCAAGGAATCTTTTAAATTAGTATATAAAGCGTACTTAAATATGATAAACCAGCACAAGGATATGGCTGAAAATTAAAAAGAAACTTCCGGTTATTCTCAAGTTGAACTACAAAAACTTTTAGAAATTTCCCAATTTATGGTAATTGGGTGTTTATAAAATTTGTGCCACCGAAATATACCAACCTTTTCATAACATCTATGAGTTACACCTGTTTTAGTCATCACTTGCAATGGGCACGTAACTTTCGGGCCTGCCGTATAAGTCATCGGCCTCGGCGGCACATTGGGCCCATTGATTGGGCAGTCCCCAAGGCCACCTTCAGTGGGTATTTATAGGCGCCACTTGGCCACGACATGCAGCAGTTCACGCTGGGACAGCAAAATGTTTGGTTATCTAACTGGTTCTCTGGTCACCCTCGCCCTTTGCGGGATTATTTGCCTGAATGGAAGTGAAGGTGCACAATTAAGATTCCCGGGACCCGCGAGGGGTAGGTCACTGCCGCTGATCCTGCAGAGACAGGAGCAGGCTCCCTATCCGCCAGCTGGCTTCGTGCCCGACCCACCGTTCGAGCTGCCCACAGAGGAGGCCGTGGAGTTCCCGCAACCAGAGGAGACATATGGACCTCCAGCGGATACCTATGGACCTCCGGCAGTCGTAGAGGAGCCCGCCGAGGTTTATGGACCTCCAGATCAGGTTTATGGACCTCCAGATCCGACCTATGGTCTGCCAGATCAGACATACGGGCCTCCCGATCAGCCTGCCAACGATGACAATGCCAACGACCTGCCCCAGAGCGCAGCTATAATTGATTTGGCCAGTCTGCCGCTGCCTCCGCAGGCTCAATATGTTCTGCCGCTGCTCAGTCGCTTTACTGCTTTCCGGCCGCAGCGTCCTGTTCTCCAAACACCCCAGCGTCGTCCCGCCAAGCTCACTGCTCGTCCTCAGCCCAAGCCAGCCAAGATTGTGAACGCGATTAATAAGGGGAATGCCGTCTTCCAAGCAACGTCGCTGGGCCTGCCCTTCGTGGAGCGCCGCATTCCCTTCCGCCCTCAGCCGTCTCGCCTGGTAGTGAATGCTCCTCTGCGTAGGCGCCCTGCCAGGCACTAGACCACACATCCATCATTCATCACTCTGACATGGAGCAGAGTGACTCAATGTTACACATACACTGTAAATAAAGTTTGTTGTTGTTTATGTCTAATTTGCGAACAGAAATAAGTATAGATGGAAAATTCAGAAGGCCAGCCGCTTCATCAGCAGGTACATGTGCTGATCCACCTCGAACCCGTGCAGGTTATTGGCATCTCCTTGGAGTCGCATCAGCAGGCCGCCGAAGGAGACGTAGGCGGAGAGCCGGGATGCCTCGTTGTGCGCCTCGTCGCCCTCGATCCTGTAGATCTTGCCGTACATCACATATTCGAAGCTATCTGCCCGCGTGCCCTCGTGCTCCATGGGGTTGTACTCGCCACTGTCCGGACATCCGTCCTCCCGCAGTGTCGTGGCCAGCACCAGGCGGAACTTGTCCCCCAGCTCCATGGGATACAGCCACGAGTTGATGTCCAGAATGAGGTCCATTTTAAACGACTCGGACTCGCAGTGCAGGCGGGACACTCGGTCGAACTTCTTGCCCTCCGGGTCCATGTCCTTTACGTTGAATATATCCTCGAATAGTACTCCAGCCATGGTAGCTACATTCAATAATATTTGATGGTTACAACTCAGTGGAGCGCCAGATTTGCATTACTTACCTTGTGTCGAGTTTGCGCTGTATATTTATTAAGTCTTGTCTGCGCTGAGGTAGCGTGGTCTTTCAGGAAACACCAATCTTATTTATAAGTAGTTTTGAAGTGTAAAATATAGAAAAATTCGTCGTTAACTGCGGTTTTCCATTTGTTTAATTTCACTTGCGCGTGTTTTTAACGCAGTGTTGCCGGATCTCGCTTGCGGCTTAAGCGCTGCCACCTACTTGAAGAAGTGTTGGAAAATGCTGGCTCTTGAATTATTGGGTTTTCGTTAATTTTAAGATATCATCTGTAAACGGTTTCCTAATTTAATTTAAAGAATTTTTAGCCGCAATAATTTATATTTGTATATATTTATTTTATTACAAAATCCCAAATTACCACCTCTAACTCGTGCCGAAAAAGAACTTGTGGTGTGGCCGTGCGGCAGTGCTCTCACATCCCTAAAATTAAGAACAACAACGAAAAAACCACCGTCAAATCTTATTTATTTTGCCTTATAAACCATAAACACTTTTCGGGACAATTGAGCAACGTGATCCTCAGGATAAACCTACAACTGTCCCGCAAGATGGAAACACCAGAGGACGCCTAGGCGAACTGGTAGCTGGCAGAGTGCAAAAAGTATGTACACACAGCGAGGGGGCGTAGAAATTATAAACAAATGAGCCAAATGGTCTCTGGTGGCCGCAGAATGTGAGCAGCGGATTCAAGGTGTGTCCGATGCGGGTGTGACGAGTCTGAAGGCATAGCGTGTCCTGCGATGGCTGCGAGGGTAAGTCCGTGGCAAATTGGTGATGGGCACAGCGGAGGTACTCCTGCCAAGTGCATGTAGCATTTGCATTCGTATATATGGATACATATTTACATAGATAGATTTGGATTAATTCGGTAGCGGTGCTGGTTTTAATTACTAACAAATCCCCTGCTAGGTGGTGGCGGTGTGACCCCCAAAACTGTGGACTCGTCAAGTTTTGTATGCGAAATACAAAAGACTTCAACGGTAGCAATCCCCCTGAACCCTTCCGCGGAAACCCCCCCGTGCTACCCATTACCCACCGTTCCTATTTAGCATTACAAAACTGCTGTTATGTATTCACTTCTTTATTTTCGCTTTTTGTGTGCGATTTTCGCTGTCGTTCGTGCTTTTTTCCCCGTTCTCTTTCAGTTTCAATTTCCAGCTCTGGATTCTAGCTTTAATTCGCTTTTTCAACAGTTTGGTTTGACCGAGCCGAGGGTTTTGTGTTGTTTTCAAGTGAGCAGCTGAGTTTCGGTTTTCCGCTTCTGCGGGTGCGGGTGCGGCTCTAATGAACCATTAACCCTGCGCCGAGCCGGGCAGGGGAGTGAGGGGCGAAGGTTCCCAATCTGTTTGCCAGATGTTCATCATTGTCGTCGTCGCCCAGGGTCATCGTCTCGCCGCCTTCTAGCTGCATTTCCATTTCCTTTGTGAGCGCTCGCTCGCTTTCATTGGAAACTCCGCTTCCAGCGGGAACAGACGACTTCGCTGCAGGGCTAAATATATCGTATATATAGCTTCTAGTCGCGGTATCTTTGGCCGAGTGTTTGTGTGTGTCTCTTATCGTACAGTCTGACTGCTTATCAGTTATTGCCTTCCGTGGGATCTTATCAGCTGCTGCCCACCCCATCCCACTCCCTCGCAAACGAAAGATTTAGAAAACAAACTGGGAAAAACGCAGCGAGATTGCGTTCTCTGGAAATGACAAATGATAGCGTGATCAAATTCTCAGCAAATCCAACTAGCTCACTTACTAAACTGCTTTTAAAATTGTGCATAAAATATATAAATACTTTATTTAGTAATCATTTTCGTGGATTTTATTTGTACAACAATTTTTATAATGACATCCAGGAAATTTTAAATTGGATTGTTATGTATTCAAGGATTGACTATATTACCTATTATAAATTATTAAATACTAGACCATTTTGGGATATATTTTGTCCGTGCATTGTAGGCTCTTATCACTGTTGACACAGCTGGAGGCTCTGTTCTGTTTTTTCCTCCTTCTGCGTCTGTTTCGGCTTCACCTACTGCCACAACACATTTCTGTCTGTGTTTCTGATTGTCTCTCTGTGCGTCCAATCCACTTCGGAACGTGGCTGCGCATTGCGAGCAGAGTAAAATTATAGTTCTTAACTCTTTTGCAGCCCATCTAAACTAATCTAAACCAAAGGTGAATGGGAACTATCCTCTAAAAGTATAAAAACAGAAACCAAAACTATTAAAAGTAAAAAGAAAGATAAATTACGTAGAACATTAACCCTAAAAGTAAAGAACCAGCTGGTGCCGGTGTCCCCCATCAAGAAATCCCCAAATAAAATAACAAAAAAAAAAAAAAGAAAATTACATCACTTAAGTAAACAATAAATAAACGAACACGAAATGGAACGCAGTCGTCGCAGCTTGTCCAAGGAAGATGCCATATCCCTGCTCACCGACAGCGGCATCTCGCTCTCCTCGCCGCCTGCGGCTCGCGATTCCTCGCCTAGGACAATCACACCCACCTCCATAAAGAGGCGGAAGAGCAGCTTGGCCAGTTTGCAAGATGCTTGCTCCGAGGACGACGAAGATGCAGCTGATCAAGTTTCCGAGGACCCTGACTACGTGCAGCCACCACCAAAGAAGTCCTTATGCCAAGTCGAAACCGGAAAGCGAAAGCATTACATCTGCAGCCACTGCTCCAAGGAGTTTCGTGGCAATACGGACCTGCAGCGACACCTGCTCATCCATTCGGGCGCACGGCCTCATGAGTGCAAGGAATGCGGAAAAAGCTTTCGCCAGGCGGTGAACCTTAAGAACCACATTACCACCGCACACGAGCACCGAAAACAGTTCTCCTGCTCGCTGTGTCCCAAGTCATTCGCACTCAAGGAGCGCCTGCGCTTGCACATGCGACTCCACTCCGGCGAGAAGCCGTATCCGTGCGCCATGTGCGACAAGAAATTCGCCAGGGGAGGTCAGGTGAGTAAAAGCCTGTTAAATTTATAAACAATATACTAAAACTTCCCTATCCAACAGCTTCAGCAGCACGTGATGTCGCATCACAAGACCAGCATTCAGCAATTCAACTGTACCAAGTGCTCGGCCAGCTTTTCGACGAACACCAATTTGCGGGTGCACATGGAGCGCCATGACCAGGGAATAGAGCACCGGTGCAGCATCTGCGAAAGCCAATTTGCTAATGAGTTGGCCTTGCGAGTCCATATCAACCAGGAGCACCATAGGCTGACGCAGATCGAGTGCGAAATCTGTCTTAAGGCCATCGAGCCGGACGAAGATATGGCCACGCACATGCAAAAGCATAAGGTTAAGACACATGTCTGCGAAGTGTGTAGCTCATACTTTACCCAAAAGAGTCAGTACAATGTCCACATGCGAATGCATACGGGAGAGCGACCCTTTCAGTGTCGGGTGAGTTGGAAGAGCTGACATTGTATTCCTTAGATTATTTATAAAGTTTACATATTTCCCGGACAGATCTGCCATCAGACCTTTGCCCACTCAACCGTACTGAAGCTCCACATTCGCAAGCATACGGGGGAGAAACCCTTCCGCTGCCAGCTTTGCGTGGATGAGGTGGCCTTCTCCCAACTGGCGCATCTAAAGAACCACATGAAGAAGATACACAAGAAGCAGAAGCCGTACATGTGCGAGGGCTGCAACGAGTTCTTTAAAATCAAGGTGGAGCTGCAGGCGCATTCGGAGCAGTGCGACAGGTGTCCCGCGGGCGATAATGAGGCCAACGATAAGCAAACCATGGATGCGGCGATCCTCTCCACGATGCGCTTCAATATCGCCGTAGTGCTCAAGAAGATTAGCTCAGCGCAGAAGCTACGTCAGTTGGGCTACGAGAAGCGTCTCATAGACAATGTGATCATAGCATCTCTGAAGCTGGCTCAAAGGCCCACGCATGATGAAGCCAAGCTTACGCCCCTGGCCAGGCTCCGGTTGAATGTGGAGGAGTTCCTTAAGTGGATTGTACCGGAACCAACAATGAAAAAATTCAGCGAGGAGATGCTGTCCACCGACACCATTCTCGACAAGATTGCCACAATGTATATGAAGCAGTAGTAGATGTCATGAAGTTGCTAGCCAACGGAAAATGCAATTGTGCCATAGAAGGAGGATTTGTAGAACTAGTTCTTGCCATTTAGCTTAGTGTTTAGTTCAACCCAAAAAGTCGTAGAACGAAAACCGACCAAATAATTTATCCCAAAGATATTTACCTTGTATTACAGACCCAAATTTAGTTCCAATTTCGCTGTTACCAAAAGAAACTTTATTTTGAAAAATATATTTCTATTTAGATAGTAAGTTCATTGAAAGAAGTATGTAGATTTAAGCAATAATTTCTGTAATAATTATTTTAAAACCCGATCGTACTGATCCCACATATATTCAATATTTATTTTGTAGTCTTGCCAGAGTAGAAGATAAGAGCTCAAGTACAATTCAATTTGTTTGTGGCCATGGTTAAGCCATGCGTAAGCTTAATGCATTTAGTTCGCTTTGCTATTTGTCCTTCCCAAACTCTTTAAGTTTCTCCTTTGGTTAACTCGAAAAATTGTACAAGCAAATATGTAAAAAGTGCAAATATATTAAATGCAAATCAAAATCAAAGCAATTAAAATAATTGAATAAACTAAGAATTGTTTTTTTCGAATGTGTTGGGATTTTCAATACAAAGTCGAATGCAAATCTGAATCTATAATAATTCTTGTATACTTTTAATATATTTATGTTTTTGCAATGGATTTGATCAATCAATTGGTGGCTTTCGCTCCGTGCTCGTTGAGCTTCTGACCCTGAAGGCGGAAGGCTGCGCAGAAGAATCTCATGTGATGTCCGGCTTGGACGCTGCATTCCATATTTGAATAGAGCCAAACAAAGCCTCATCGTGCCGCACACACACACACACCCAGACACACCCAAGCGGGCTGGCATCTAACCACATAAACAGTTAGGTACAAGTGTGCCCCATGGGTCCCTGCCCGATGGCCATAAATGGTCTGGGTTTGTGCACAAATTTATAAGCCACTCACATTAAGGCGGCAAATATTTTTTATGGCAAACAGCGAGCGCTGGCATCCGCTGGCTTGTTGGCAGAGGCACCTGCCCGCTACCACTGCCACCACCCGCCCAGAGCAATTAATGAAATTTCCGCGGCGAATTTATTGACGCGACCGTTAGTGTCAACCCCGGCGACTCGAATGCTGTGGGGGAAGGAGGCAATTTGTTTCACCTGAAGATGTATGTAAATTTTTATGCATCAAATATAGTTATGATTTTACGATAGGCACGTCTTGGCTTAGGCTTTGGCTTTGGCTCTGGCCATTGCGTGTCACCTGAAGCCGCGGCTGCAATCTTCGCCAGGGGATCACCCCCCATCCTTCACTTCCCTCCATCTTGATCCCGATCCCTTGGCCTGGGCAGCAGCAGCAGCTTAATGTCTACATTTGTTCTGGCCATTGCGTGTTCAGTGGCTGCCCTTTTTGCAATCTCAGCCAACTTCCCCTGCCACTTCCTCATCCTCTGCTGCATGTGCAACTGCAAGTCAGACACTCCAGCTGGAGCTCCTTGAGCTCTGGCTTTGGCCACAGCATATCCAGCAGCTGCTGCTGCCACGGCGCATTAGAACAAATTGCTCTTGTTACGATAGGAAGGATGGACATGCCTTTTGCCTTGTTTGGACCGATGGACAGAATGCCACTGCTGGTTAGAGCTCGAACACACTACGGCGGAGTGGATACAAATGATATGCCATTCAGGTGGGGCTATAAAAATATAAATTAAGAAATAAATACAGCACGAAAGAACTATAAACGTATTGCTTTTTAAGAGCCATAACCTTTTAGTCTTTGTTTAACTTATTTTTTAAATATCCCTTTTAAAGAGTACTTGCTCTTCATCTAGCCCTTTATGGACACATCTCCTTGTTTATTTTCCAAGTAAAATGCGCTGCGAATTCGTGAAACAAATAGTCAGAGACGTAAGTACGCATGTTTCGGCTGATGGCCAGTGCTTGTTGGGGGCTTAGCCTCATCTGCATACGCGGATTTGGCCAGGGACAATGTTAATGATGAGAAAACAGAGGGGCTCCTTCGAGCTCCTTCGAGGATCGCATAGCATTTCCGCCTTCCCTTCGGGCCTCGGATTGGACTGGAACAAATTGATTTGACTTTGGCTGTGGCCCGGTCGTTCTCTGCCCATTTGCGTTAGCTCGTTTGGCATTATATAATGCATGTATAATTCTTTTGTTGTCTGCTGCTAATTTGAAAATTTACGCTGGCATTGGGGTAATGTCAAACGACAACGCGGCAGATTCAACTCCAAAACACGAATCCGGAGCTCCAGACAAGCCTCTTTCCTGTTGACCAGGTTCAAGTTGAGTTGTCCGCCGACATCTAATTTGTGCTGCCCAACGAAGACAAAATTGCAGTAGCCCACGCCATCTAGCCAAGTGGTTTCAGCTCTAGAAATCCATAATTGCCTGGGAATGTTCAAGAGGTACCCATTCAGCAGGGCATTAGAAATAAAGAGATTACAAAACGGAAATTGTAGCTTTGATTGCAACTGTAAAAAGGAATTACAAATTTGAAGATTTTAAATACATATTATATGTAAAAGAAGTACCAATCCCAAAGCTTTGTCCCCTTTATATTGCTTTTAGATTGCATCCTAGTAACCTTTAACTGTGCAGCCTTGACCATGGCTTTTTTTTGGAGCCAAGGCATTGGGGTCATTCAACTGGCCGAGGCGTTTAAGGAGGCAAAGTCAAAGTCAAGTCAAAAGTCATAAAAGATATGCAAGCCTGTGCAGTCTGACTGCCTCAACAAATGTACAGATGGTTTTGTGTATAGCAGCAGCTCTTGCTCTGGGTTTGGGAATGCCTTTAACTTTGGCTTTGGGTTTGGGTTCGGGCATGGAGATGTGCGTTGCCTTTGGTAATCCTTGGCCATGTCTGCGCTGCCCTTTTTGCAACAGCAAAGGAAACAGCCAAACAGCAACAGGAACAACAATTACAAATGAACGACTTCTTTGTTCTGTCAGCGAGGCCAGCCGCAGCTTAGCTCCAGCACCAGTTGTTGGCAATAGCTCCAGCTTGGAGATCTCAGGGCGAAGGCCCAGCTCCGGCTGCGGCCCGGGTTTTGCGGTAGCAGCCCAAAAGAGGGGGCGTCGTCGGAGTCGTCTCCATCTCTCCATCTGTGATGCCAGCAGCTGCTACGCATAAAGCATACACTTAGCACTGAGAGAAATATGGGGAAAAAATAATATTTACATATTTTGTTGAGTTATTTTCGAAATATTTTAATCTTGAATCAATAAAAAGCTTTTAAATTAAAATGTTTCAAGGACATCCTGCCCCTTCAATTCCTCAAATAATCTCTAAATCATCTTTTAATATATTTCTCTCACTGCTGCTGCGGATGCTGATCTTTTCGGGGCGTTGTTGCTGGCCCAAAACAAATATGAAGACCTGCAGTCCGGACCGCATCCCTGTCCTGTCTCTGTTTCTGTCTAGGAGTCTGAGTCTGAGTCTCAGTCTGAGTCTGAGGAGTCAGAAATGTGCAACGTTATCATAACTAAGTGCATGTGGATGCGTGTGCTTGTGATTCCCCCGAAACGAAACCAAAAGAAACGAAACCGTCTGCATATGCATAATTCATGCTATTGAACCTTCTGTGGTTATGACTGGACATGGACATGGGGCCCTGGACTTGAACCTAGCCGAGGATGCAGGAGAGGATCGCGGGCAGCATTGGGCAAGGGGGATGGAGACCGCAGCCAGGCAACTAGAAAAATTATAATTTCACAAGTCATAATAGGATTTGCAATTCAAATGCGAAAAGGCAACGCAGACACTGAACGCGGACTCAAGTCGACTCGAGTTGGGTTTCTTTTCAGATTGTTCTCGTTGTTGTTGTTATTGTTGTTGGCGTTTCCTTTTTGTGAAAATTTCTGTGGAAGGAGCGAACAACAATAAGAGGCTTCTCGGCCAGGGCGCAGACGTATGGCCAAGGCTCTGGCCCCGGCCAATATGTCAAAAATATTAAGAGACATGGCCAATGGGCTCTGGAACAGCATCGGATTGGGAATCAGCAAAGGCTTGGGCTGTGGCTGTGGCTATCGGACGGGGATCATGCATAAATATGCAAACGATAAGAGCTCTCCTCTATAAAGTTGTAAAATTGACAAGCGCTGCTATGCCAAACTCGCAAATAAAGCAATAAAATGCTCCAAAACATCGCCGGCGAGGGACCGCGACACTGGAAGCTGATCGGTGGACGCTGGGCTTACTCAGTAGCCGTGGACCAAATGCAAAAATTAGAAATAAAAGCCAGCGGGTTGCTGCAGCAGCTCCACCTCCATCGCCACCGCCGCTGCCGTGCTCTTGCTTGCCCAGAATTTATGCCATTCTGGTTGGGACTAGGTAGATCCGATGGAGAGATGAGCACGGAAGCATCATCGTTTGTCACTGGCGCATGCAAAGGCTCAATTCATGAGTCCGCGCATCGACAGCGAGGAGGAAGTGCGCCTGGAGTGACAGCAGGCAGCGCATAAAGATAACAAATGGCATTGCAGTGGGTTGCATCGTAATCATGTCAAGATGCGGCCCAGGAATAGAGGAAGCCGGTGGATGCCTGGCACAACTTACGACTCACTTAGGGCTTCCTGCTTTTTGTGCGAAATCGGATCCAAGGCCCCTCGGTTCCCAGGAAGTCGGACGGGAGATAAGCCCGATATAAATTAGGAGGAATTTCAGGAATTCGGGTCGCTAAAAACAAAAGACTTAGGCAACGAACTTGACAGTTTTTCTAGCTAAGCACGCATGTGGAGCGGCCAGATTTGATTAGGGCTTAAGCTCAGGCCATACTCAGCAGCGGCGTCATAAATACTTAATGATATTGTCAGCTCCGTGGCCAGAGACCATACATACAGGCCCTGATCTTGGCTTTGGCCGAGCTTATTCCCCGGCTGTGGCTTCAATTTAAATCAAATGTGCGCAACGATGCCGTTGTCGCCACGAGGCTTGCTTTTGGTTTTGGCTTTGGCCCGGACACTGGCCCTGGCCCTGGCCTTTTATTTTTAGCATAAGCATATGATCGACACTCGCGGGGACGAGTGTAGTGTGTAGTGTGTGGCGTGCTGTGGTGTGTGTTTGCGCTATTTTTAGTGGTGCATTTAAGTGGCGACCGCATTCGGTCGGCTCTGTTCGGTTGGGTTCGGTTTGGGGCACGGCCTGAACTCTCTAGCCAAATGTGTCCCGCTGTGAATTATGTGTCTACATAAATTACCTGGCCAGGAATTAATCATTTTTTATGCAGGACTGCGGCGGAGCCTGGCTAGAATCTGGCCGTGGTTGCTTCTCTCTTTTTGTTTCGCTGCCTGCCCATTAGGTTCAGCTTTCTGGTCGTCCGGCCCGCTGTGGCTGTGGCTGTGGATCTGGCTTTGGGTGCCTTAAGGGGCACTTGGAGTCGCTCCGAATGTTTGTCTCTGTCCCGGGGATTGAAGTTGAAATAGAACAGGATGCTCTTTTGGCGCCTGGCCCACAACAGCACAATATGGCTAAAGTAATTGGAAACGGCAGTTAAATGTCCAAGTTCTAAAGGAGATTACATTTGACTTTGGATCCTGAGAGTGTGGGTTTTTGTTTAAGGAAGAGCTTTAGTTCAAATGGCATTATGCCTAATGGCAATTTTTACTAATGTATATGCTTGTAAACCCTTGCAGATCCGATGCGATTCCGATTATCAATTTAAAGTCCTTAGAATGCAGCGAGTCCTTTTCTAGCGTCGGAAATGTCTCCTTCACCTCAAACCTCAACTCCAAAACCTCAACTAAAAACAAGCCTTTATAATTTAAAACCATCGATTTATATAGTTATAAAAATAGCTCCATCTAATGCCTAATCTCTCCGCCCAACCTACTCAGCAATTAAAATTTATTCAAAAGATCTCTTCAATGACTAAACTGCAATGTCCACACCACAGATGCCCCCAAAACTTTAATCGCCTTTGAAGCTTTAGTGTCGTTGTTCATGGCGATATGGCTGTAGTAGTTGCTGATGCCCCTGCTGATGTTGATGCAGATGCTGACGCTGGTCCTGGTGCTAGTGGTGGTGCTGGTGTAGTTATTGTTGTTAGCATGTAGCCTACCATAATTGATACGTGCTGCACTTGCGCGCAAAGACAAAATCTGCCTGCGGGCTGTTTGCTTTGGCTCAGCGTGTGGGAATGGGCATGGGGATGGACCAGGGACACGGTATACGGCAGATGGGAGGCGGAGTGCTCATCCTGGTCGGTGCTGCAACACGAGTGGGGCGTGGCAGCAGCAGGAGAGGATGCCAGAGGAGGCTGGGTCGCCGCCCCTTTTGGCGTCTGCAGTTGGATTGCATTAAATGTCAAGGAAATCGCATGTCCACCCTCGTCTGGCTGCTGTCCTTTCGTCTGGACTTGTGCCATTTTATGGCAGTCTGGGCACTTGGAACTGCAAGCTGGGAACCGAGAACCGAGAACTGGGACTTGGAACTGGTGGGTTAAGGAATGGAAGGATATTCCCGGGATACCGCCCCACTTGTAAGGCATTTTATAATTTAATTTTCATATGTATGTCTGTGGCAGTGTTCGCTTCCCACTCCAAGTGGGTGTTGCTATCGATTATTATCGATTATTCTGCTGGCCCCGGGAGCCATAAATCAGGGCACTCCACTCCCCCTGCCCACTCCCCTGTTGGGCTTTCATCAGCTCATTTATCACCTGGCCAAACAGCATAGGGCATGGCTGCGGGGCGAAAAAAGGGGAAAATATATGGTAAAAACAAAAGACTCAGGCAACGAACTAAGTGCTGTCGCCCTCTAATGTCAGCGCTGGGATTTCCTACTCATCCCCGGCCAAAGGAGTCGCAGCTACCAGCAACAAAAGTGATAATTAATGTGTAAACCGAGCTCCCCGATACTCGGTCCCCTGCGGAATTGTCAACGGCCAAGGAGTCGAGCTGTCGGGCAGTCGGGATGCCGCAACTCCACATGCTAACCAAGGTGCTGACACTAAGCACTTGTCACCCAGCCCGCAGCCGGAGCCAGAAGTCCGAAGCTCCATATGCATGCCAGTGATGTCGGTGCAGGCAACAAGGAATCATGTGATTTTATGGTGGGAAAACTCGGTTAGTATCCATATAATAAAGCTATAAACAATAAACTTTAATCCATAAAACTATCTTATTTATTTTTTTATGAGACATTAGATGATTTCTTTAATGTCTATTATTATTATTAATTAATCGGAGTCTTAACGAAATAAAAGAACTTCAGGAAAACTTTTTTATTAGTTGGTACTTAAAATTTTTGAGCCTTGGCTTAGGAAATAAATATATTATTCGAAATCATAAAACCCCCTGTGACTTGGCAGCACTCACAGTGATCCCAGACCTGCTCATCCTCGTCTAACCGTGCGTGTGTCTCTGCTGGCTTCCTCGCTCCCTGCGAGTGTCCAGTCCCGGGACATATCTTCCACTGCAGCTGGACAAATTGCAGTTGTCGTCGTTGCCGTTTCGAGGCTGCTGCCTCCTTTTTTCAATGTGTGTGTATGGGGATATATAAAGGCTTTTTCGAACCCGAGCCGAGTGAGTCGCGGTGGTTATGTGCGTAGTTATGCAAACAGTGGCCGGCCAGAACAAGTTGCGGCTGCTGTTGGCTGTCGTAATTAAAGGTCAACATTTGTGCAAGTTGTCAATGGCATGACCAGGCAGGAGGTGGATACCCAGGGGGAGGGAAACCGAAAGCACCAGAGCCGCCGAGAACCCGAACCGCATAAATAATTCCCGCAAATGAGATGTCCCAGGCAGGGCAGAGGGACCCGGTCTGGCTGGAGTTAAAAGCCCTCGGCACGTAAAGGAAGAGGATCATAAAACTTAATTGGTTTTATTTTTTGTTGCTCTCTGGGCTTGTAGTTACACTTTACCCCTCGGTCTTAACGCTCACTTGGCCCCCAGAAAGCGTTCTTAAAGTTCACTTAAGTTACGACTAAGGTTGTCGGATTTTTGATTTGCTTCGGTCCTCAGGAGAGCATCGTCCCATCACACAATGGAAACCGGCGACTTCCTAGTCGGGGGCCCCACTGAGGAAACTCCGATAGAGATCCGCATTCGGAGAGATCCGATCCGGCAGAGAGGAAGTATTTATCGCCAGGGAGACTTTTACCTGGTCGCCGCTGCCTGGGCTTTTGTCTTCGGCTCATTTGCAATTTGAACAAAGTTTCCAAAGATGATTGCTGCTGCTGCCGCTGTTGATGCTGCAGCCTTCAATGCTGTTGGAAATTTCACTTTTTCTGTTATGGTTTTCGGTTTTGAGCCCGGCACTCTCTGCGTTGCACTTAGCGTTAGCTTTATTACTATTGTTATTCAACCCAAAATATTTTTAATGAAACTGGCCGAGTTGCTGCTCCATTGCTTCCACAAATTGCAGTCTATTCTGCGGCAAGAGCAGGCGCGCGAAAATAAAAGCTACAATTTTCCATTTACACTGGAAGAATGAGGCCCTTTTGGAAAGAGTGAGTCTGAGTTAAAAGGGTTAATGCTTGGATGATTTGACCATCATTTAAATGTTAGAATATCTTAAAATAATAGAAAGAATTTTAATTGAAGGTTTCAAAGGTTAACAATTAAAACCTATAAGGATTCTGTTTATAGATATTTGTTTTGACTTGAAGTATATTTATTAAATAAAATATATTTGCAAATAAATCATAAAGCTCCTAATTCAATTTCTCTATTATGATGGCCACCCTTGTAATTACCACCGATTATTGCTCAGTGTACTCTCGATGCCCCGTCATGCTTTCTTTGTTTTTTCTCAAAGCAGTGTTCATTGTGCGATATTTGATGATGTTGCCGCGCTTTTTCCCTGCGCTAATTACGGACGGAGCGAGGCTTTTTGTGATTGATTGCAAAGTGCAACGAAGGAGATGGTTGTTGTTGATTGTTGCAGTTGCTGTTGCTGCTGCTGCTGC
Source organism: Drosophila mayri (assembly GCA_008042485.1). Taxonomy (NCBI): domain Eukaryota; kingdom Metazoa; phylum Arthropoda; class Insecta; order Diptera; family Drosophilidae; genus Drosophila; species Drosophila mayri. Next base: position 367,981 of record VNJN01010315.1, on the reverse strand, counting down.
TGCTTCTGTTGTTGCTCCCATGAAGCGTGGCACGTGTTGCGTTTAATGTGCAGTTTCTATTACTCTCGCCGTACTGCGGCAATTGAAAGTGAAACTCAATTTTATGAAGCACCAGCACCGACACCGGCAGCAGATAGTCAAGTCAGCCATCGAAGAAAGAGGAGACCAGGCCAATCCCACCTTAAACTTGGACTGGAACTTGGTCTAGGACTGGGTCTGGACTGAGACTGAGACTGGGACTGGGACTGGCCAACAACTTGCACTTTTGGCTGATAATTGACCTCATTTAAGATGCGGCCGCTGCGATAAGGCCGATAGGAATTAAAAGCGGCATCCACTAATTTAGCCGGGCTCCTTAGCCGAAGGATGGGTCCAGTTCCTCACTCATAGCCTTTCCGCCTAAGCCTCAGCCTGACTATGATCCTTATCGATCGGCCCTTAGGACTAGACCAAAAGAAAACTTGACTTTGGCCATAGCTGCTGCTGCTTCTACTGCTGCTGCTGCTGCTGCTTCTGCTCTTGGCCATTGCCAGTTGCCAGTTGCCAATTTCCAATCGCGGCCAGCAATCGCACCACGCTAACGAGACGACGACAACAACGTGCTGCAGGCACTGCCAGCGAGGAGAGTTACAGGAATATGATAAGATTATAGTCCAATATAGGAAAAAATTATATAATATTTAATATTTAATTATATATTCAAGGATAAATACATTATATATATTTTAAGGCACATATAAATCGTTGTCTTGGAAAAGATATGTTTTATTTAATAAAGTTTGGATACCTACTTAAAGTTTTACCTTGAAATAAATATAATAGGAAAGCAATAATTGGGTTAAAGATTACAGATTACAGATTAACTCCTGTTAAAGAACCCTAATCCCCACTTTGAAAGTGATCTTCAACTGAAATTTCTGTTGGTAAATATAATTTAAAGTTCTACCCATTCAGAGGGTGGCATTAAAAGTCAGATCCATTTAATATATATCCCACAAATTCAATTTAAATTGAGGTATTATCAACTGCTTGAGCCACCCACGTCCAGGGGCTGAATGAGGAACGCGGAGCGAACGCGAGACGCGCCTCGCAGTGGCTGCCGCTGCATAAGCATCTGTAACTTTTCGCGCTTATCTAAGCCATAAATCTCCGATGGCGGTAGGCAAGTCCAAAAAGCTCCTAGTCCAAGTCCACGTCCACGTCCACGTCCAAGTCCAAGTCCAGCCAGAGTCAAGTCCGAGTAGAAGTCGTGCGGGCGTTGGCTCTGCAATTGGCCGCGTCCTCTGATGGCAAGTGACTGAGTTTGAGTTTGAGACTCGAGAACTGAAACCGAGACTGACTGACAATCAAGGCGATGTGCTGTTTGCGATTTGGGACTTGCGATTCGCGATTCTCGATCCTCGATTCCAGATTCCCAGATACCCGAATCCACTCCCCAGATTCCCTGTGCTCGATCATCGTTCGCCGCCTCTAATGGGCCAACGTCACACTTCTTATCTAACAATAAGCCGGACCGACTGCGGCTGCCAGTAATAAATGCGACCCACATACGCGACCAGTTGGCTTGGCCAAAAATAAACAGAAAAGCGGCAACACCATTCTTTAGCATTGCCCTGCCCTGCCCTGGCCTGTGCTGGCCTGAGCTGGCCCGGCTTGGCTTGGCTTGGTCTGGCCCCAAAATCTTGCCAATCCGAGTGGAGGCAGCTCGCGGAGGGAGCTCAGGCCCAGGCACTTCCAGTGGCTCAGCGGCAATAAATTTCAATTTGCTGGCTGCTCGCAAGCAGCTCAGCTCCAAGTCCACCTCCAACTCCTCAGCCTCAGCCACAGCCTCCACGAGAGTCGCCTGGCAACAATGCAATGCGGAGGTAAAATGATAAAAATTCGATTACATTCAGGTGTGAAACTTACATATATTGCAGCGATTTACTTGTTTTCCCTACTCTACGATCTGGTAATTGAGTCTCTGCGCTATAGATATAGATTTCAATCTGTTACAATAAATAATATAAAGCTTGAAATTTCGTGTTGATAATGCAGGTTTCTGAAGAGTTTTTTATTATATTAAATTGAGTTGTAAAATATTAAAGCATAAATTTGATTAGTAAGTAAATATCCATAGCACAGATTTCTTGCGTCTTTAATATATTTTCCTGAAGAAATAATTTATTATTATTCCCGATTTAGTTATATAAATTTTTATTGAAATTAATTGAAGTCTTATTGAAGGGTAATTTAAGAGCTCTCTCCTTATATAATATGAAACAGGAGCTTGCCATTTTTTTAATTATTGTTCCATAAAATAATTAAACATTTGCTGAAATTCGCATATTAAGTAGGGGAAAAAATACAACTATTTCGCTGACTTAAGCCTCAGCCTTCTTAGGTAATCACTCTCCTCAAAGACAGCCACTGAAGTAGCTCATTGCTGGATCGGCTTAAATATCTCCGGCTTTCTTCTATTCTCCCAAGCCCAAGACTGTGCCAATTGCCAGTTGGAGGAATGAGGCTGGGACCTCAGCTGGGAGCTCTGCTGGCATCCTTACTTCCCCCCTACGTCTCCCTAGCATCTCTCCAGTCCACAGCCCTTGTTGGTCATTAATCATGCACTGTGAACGACAAGCGTATAAGTTACTAGCCGATTGGCCCCAAAAAAGGCCATCGGAATTGGGCTCAGCGAGGGCCTAGAGCCACGAGTACCAGCCAGCCTTAGCCATTCCTGGTTAGAAGGCTCGGGAGAAGGCCTCGTCGTCTGGGCCTTCGCCTCCGTCTAATTGGATGCAGATGGGCATAACGGGGACCGACCCCAAAGACCCGAGCCAGAGAGATGCGGACAGCGGCGAGTTTTAGTCGCTGTGATTCCGTGTGATTCTGGCTCTGATTGGCTGCAAGGCAATTCCTGATGGTTATGATCAGCTCCAGTAGCAGCGGTTTTCCTTGTTTTTTATTGTTTTTCCTAACAATTGGGGGAAATGGCACACTTCTCTCCCTTCTTACAGCTTAGGAAAGTAAGGAAAGGCTTAAAATTCTTGGAATAATATAAAATGTAAAGCTTTAATTATTGAGAAACGTAAAAGTAGATTTGTTTATGAAGAAACCAAACTCCGGTCTATCTTTTCAATATTCCTTTCTGATACAAAAATTGCGCTTCGCTGATTTTCGGATATTTAATGCTGATTTCGATTCGGCTTGGCATGCGATGGATTTGTGTCATAATTGAATTGCTATGCTCTGGGATTGGCACGCGATATTTGCCGGGGTAATTAAAACTGGTTTTCACTTTTTTATAGTTTATTTTTGTTGTGTTTGTGCCTAAAGGAAATTGCATGCATCTCCGAGAAGGGAGAAAAACTAATTTAGCCAAGCCGAGAGCAGCTTCAATTTCTTGGCAGATGGCTAACCCTTTCAGGAATATGTACATATATGTATGTGTACGTTTATGTCCCAGAGGAATGTTCTTAGGTGGAAACACCCACCACAATGGCTGGCCAGAGCCGTCAACAGCCATTAGCACTTTGGCACATAATTGATACGTGGCTGGACCATAAAGCAAAATGCATAGACATCTACTTCGACAGGCAAGGCACAAGGCACAGGCACAAGGCACTGGCCGGGAAAATGACGTTGTAAGAAAAGCGTATAAAAAGGAATTCCTGCCATGTTCTTCAGATTTTTCCGCACACAACAACACCTTCGGGGGCGTTGTGCCATACGACACCATACACCCAGCCATAAGCACACGGCTCTTCACACAGAATCTGACGAATATCAGAAGGGCCTCCTGTCGTAGTTTGGGACGGGCTCGTTCCACTCTCTGGCCTGGGATCTGGGTTCGGGGGTCTAGGTTCTGGGCTCTGGGTACTGGGTTCTCGGTTCCGTTCCGGAACGTAACTAACAATTTATTTAATACGTTGTACGTGCGCTTTAATAAAAGGCTCAATCAATCTGCAAGGCTAGGAGCAAAGCCGAAGAAGGCTTCCGCCCAAAATATCACCGAATTGGAGGTGCACTTTAATGTTTATGCTATTAAGAATAGTTTGGGAATAAAAAGAGATCACTTGGTAGTTTCTTCTTAATATTAGTATCAACAAATTGGGGGGAATATAATTTAATTTATTTATTCCAGGCTGAACCTCTGAAGCTCTTTTTTATTAAAAAACATATTCATTCTTTTTAGTTTAATAAAATTATAAATAAAGATTCAAATTGCAGGCACTTTAAGAATAATTCTCTCAGATTTTCCATGCTTAATACATAACTCTACCAGAGAACAAGGATTCATTCTTCTTGCCAAAGTCCACTGACAATGCTGGCACTCTCAGAACCGAATCGAAGCGACCCGAACTGAACCTCTTTGAAGTGTGCATACAAAGTCTCGAGTGCTCAGGGCCGCCAGAACTCCAGAGCTGCACTCTCCGTTGTGACAGATGCATAGACAACGGCAACGACCATGATGAAGACGACGACGATGACGATGACGACCACGTCGATGCCGATCCTTTGACGATGCTGCGGACGCAGACAGCGTGTCGAATGGGGATCTACTGCTGCTGCCTCGGCCGCTGGAGGGGCTCGGTGGAGATGGAGGGTTAAAAGTCGCGGGCTTCGAGAGGCTTTTCGCTAATGAAGCCATAAAGATATGTATTATTCCATAAATTTAACTCAGCCCGCCTGCGACACCCACACACACACACTGGCAGGCCGGAGCTGGAGCTGGAGAGCTGGGGGAGCTCTCAGGCTTGAGGGGATTTGGCGCTGCACCGATAATCTGGCCAAGGTTTATGCATTTGTCGACGGGAAATGCATTTAATTTTAACCACAATTAGCCACGCAAAAGGGCCAATCCCGGGAAGGCGCGATCGCTAGGCGTTCCCCGTGGAGATTGTGGCCACGGAGAGTTCTTTTCCTTATTGCGGCCCCTCGGCAATCGGCCGGCACTAGCTGTCTCTCAAACGCCTAACAAGGTGTCAATATCTTAAAAATTTTATCTTTCTGCACATAAAACTCAAGCGGATCATAGTAAATCAGCCTTTGGTCAGGCAGACGACGACGACGACGGGCGCAGTGCCCACACTTAGAGCCAAGTTAGCCACCATCTAAAGGCCTTTATGCCTTTCTGGCCCAGCCCCACAAAGAGGAGTAGCAGGCGGTGTGGCAGTGCCCAGTGCTGGCCGAAACCCAAGTTCGAGTCCGCGGCTGACCCCACCACACCCCACTAGCTGGCCACAATGGATGCCTCTGTCCCTCGATTCCGCGATCCCTCGATCCCTGACCGATGAGGCGAGCTATGTGCCTTTTATACGCCGGATTTACGAGCCAGCTCTCCACGTCGTCATCGCCGTCGTCGTGGCCAAGAAATATTCGATGGCCAGGCAACGATTAAAACGGACGCTTCACGCATGCGCGCTCACACACAACACCACACCACACACAGCCCAGCAAAACAAAACAACAAAACACAACACGGCAGCAACAACAGCAACTCACTTATACTAACTCTGATACTTGCACTTATGTACATTTATATGCATTCTGCATAATGGACTAAAACATATAGAGGAAAGTACAGGCCAGGATAGGAGCATTGGACAGCAAACTTTAAAGATGTGTAGAAATTCTTAGAAATATTTAGAAATTCTTTCCAATGTTTATGATTAGCTGAAATAATATTACAAATATTTAAATGATTTTCTAGATATATGTACTTATTTATAGAAAATATATAAAAGGAGTGCTGAATGTATGATTCATATTAAAGATTATTTTAATGTTTTCCGTTTAAACTACAACTATTCGCAGCTCTAGTACCTAATCATGTGAATATCATTGTAAATCGCAAGACCGGAGATTGCTGTTAAGCAATGTTCACCGGGTGTTTGGCCTGGCAGCGTTTGCAACACCAGAAACAGAAACAGCCGAGGCCGGAGCGGCATCCCAGCATCGTCAAGAGCATCGGAGGGGTCGGGATCGGGATCGCTTGCTATTGGGATCGGGGCAGGGCGAGCAAGAGGAGTAAGAGGTGCCCGCGGTGCATGCATGGGGGATTCGGATTGGGGCGCATCATCATGTGCGCATTGCACGCACGTGATTAAAGCGCAGCCCCGTCGCGAAGGGAAGCTGGGGCCAGGGGGCGAAGTATGGGCCAGATTCCAGGCCGGAGGACTGGGCCCGCTTATAAATCAGAATTCGCTCTTTTGGGGACGACAATGAACTCGGCGCGGAAAGGGCCCAGGGGGAGCAGCGCAAGGGAACCGGCACCGCACTACATATTGATAAATAAATAAGATCGCCACGAGGCTTTTGTCTCTGGGGATATTCGGTATCCGCAAAAAGTTCAACGCACTTGACCAACTGGTTTCGATTATAAATTGGAAAATGCATCCCCGAAAAATATACGCCGATTGAAATGCCCGAAAATTAATGGAACGATCAAGGAGTGATGATCGGAAACATTCACAGTCCAAAGCTCCACCGGCTGACACTTGACCCAGACGGCGCCGGCGCGTCTTGTTGCAAATAAATTAAGTTCACGAATAGCCCCGGGCAACGGTCCAGCTCCGAGTTTCAGTCACTGACACATTTCCCTGCTGCCTGGTCTCATGGTCCATGGGCGGCACATCTATCGGTTCTATTACGGGTCCAGGTTCGCGGGTTCCTGGTCCCGGCTCAGACATTCAAATCGCCCGGAATCAATCAACATCGTCGAGGAGGATTCGGAGCCTTGGCGCCAAGCCAAAGTAATACTAGCCCATCCAGGCGCTGGGGTCAGAGTCGGTTTGGCTCTTTCTCCTTGCGAAATCGTGAAAATATTCTAGGCCCATCGAAACGGCAGGCAGTCAAATTTGAATAATTTTTAACCATAAAGAAAGTTGATACACAGACCGAGTAATGAGAGCGCTACAGCCAAGAGAAAACGTTGGTGAACCAAACCATTCAAAGAGAAAATTTATGTAAAACAAGTGGTTATTTCCCCAAGCTAATTATCGTTATAAAAATGGACTGATTGCGGGCTAAAAAAACAAGTGTTAATTCTTTGATTTTTATGCTGCAATATATCATTAGTTTATAATTAATACAATTATATAAACAATAGTTTTTGTATATCTTCTGATATTCAGCAGACCCAAAACCGGCCTTATTACCAACTGTTTTGCCTTTGGTGTTGGCCAATTGACTTTTGGCCTGCGCACGAGCCAGAGGGCTGCCTTGATCTTGTGCCCAGTCAGGGGTTATTAACGCAATGTGTCTCGGGTATGTCGTGAAACCCGATCCGGCGTGCCGGGAGAAAGGCGAAACGTAATATTAGAATGCCTTTTAATTAGCTAAGATCAGTCTAAGACCGCAGGATTACATAAAGCACTGTTACCGGGCCCATACCCCAAGCCATGCTCCTACCAACAACAACCAAGTGACAGCTTTAATTAGAAACATAATGGACACTCCGGACAGCGACAGCATAGCAAATAATTGCTGGCTTAGCTTAAACAAGGATTAGGCACAGCGCGAGGAGAATTTAATTTTCCGGAGACAAGTTCTAATTGAAAAGTTCATAAATTACGCGGCGTCATCATTGCCACCATCATCCCTGCCCGGATTCATATTAAGATTAAATCTACAATGCCAACAGGTACAAGGGTATAAACAAAACAGGTACACAAGAGCACGTATCTCCCGGTGATCATGATACCGGCAAAAGCAGAAGCCGGAGTCTGAGTTATGCTTGGTTATAGCAATTCGCGGATCGCAGATTTGCCTACTCGCTCATTTGTACCAAGTGTTTCTGCGACTCTGTTTTTTGTTTGTGGGTTTTTTTCGGGGCAAGCCGAGAGGTTATTTACCCGCCTCCATGTCAATATAGAATGCGGATGGATACACAGAAGACAAATATTGGCATGAAGTGGATCACAAAATACAGCTAAAACGATGAATATAGATCTTTATTAATCTTATTAGTTTGACTATAATAAATAAGATGCTTTATGCTTTAAGATTTTCATTATTTTCTCTTTACTTGATTATTTTATAGTAACAAATTGACACATTAAATATATGAAGATCAAAATAATCCTGTTCAGAGATTATCAATATGAAGAGGGTAGATAATTCTTCTATTTTTTTTCTTGTGCATTGCCGGCCGGCCTTCTGACTGTTCTGCTGACTGCTGACCGGACTCTCAGATCGCCACTAACGATACCGTAACTCGGAGGCGGGTGGGGAATTAACCCGATCGGGGGAGGGCTCTTACCAGAGGGGTGGAGTCTGCCTCACCGCAGGAAGGGGGTTACATTCGACACGATCTCCATAACATTTGTAGCGGCTAATGGCTGCGCATTGTGAGTAGCGCCAAATATGGAGCTGAGTGACCAATACAGCCCACGGAGTACCGCTTAAACTTGATATTGGGGATTACTTAATGAACATTTTCATACCCTTTCAGGGAATTAAGATTTAAGGCAGAGATCCTGCCGGATAAAGTATTTTTATTCTATATTTTAAATATCTATTCTATGGTTACTCCTTTTTAATTTTTATATTGCATTGGGATTATTAATTATTATAAATCTAAACCAATTACCAGACTGTTATCTTTAGATTTCCATAATCTCTAGAGATTATGTGTGACTTTCAAATAGACATGGCACAATAAGAACTTCATTATGCAAGCCGTTTGTTAAGCCTTTTTGCCCACTCATTCGGCAATCTAAACTGTGCTTAATTCTAACTGTGGTTTTCGCCGAAAGCGCGCGCCCAGCAGACAATAATACAATAATGCTTAAGGAATCAGAGCTCCTATTGCCGCTGCTAACATATTACCTTTCCCACCTCAACACTCGGGGTATATCGATATATCATTAGCGCTCTTTTGATTTACAATCGCCTTTTGTGCGCAAAGTTAGCTATTTTCGCCTTTTGTTGACGCGTTTGCAAAGAGAGTGGCTCTGAAAGCGACCGCAAAAGCGCTTGGCTAATGGCTCGTAGCACTTTCCTGAGGGGCCCAGACCAGGCCGGGCCAACTCGAGCAGCATTGGCCATAAAGCAATATCGGTATCGCTATCCCCATCCCCGCACACATATGTATATGCAGAACGAATGAAAGTGTTCTCCGTGTCGCGGATGTGGAGTGCATGTGGCTCAGGAAGCTGAAAGCTGAATCGAAGCTAGTTGCAGATGCGAAAATTGGAAGAAAATTATTAAAAGACATACTTTTACAATATTTATCAACTAATATAAGTACTACTTATACAGAATATCTTATTATTTTAATGTGCATATTTTTGAAAATCATTTTAAATGTTTAAAGCATCCTTCTACTTTTATCTTTACCACACCTATAATTCTTTTGTTTTTAAATATATTCAAATATGGAATGTACTTGGGTTTATTCTCATTTTAGTTATTTAAATTTCCCAACAAATAAATATTTAAATAGAGCACACTTTACCGTTATAAGAATTACCAAACACTCTGCTTTTTTTAGCCAAGTTAACAAACGCACATCGAACTCGAACAAGTGTGTTGTTAGCTCTTCTTGGTTGCCACACTATGGGGCCTCTAGAATAAATTGTGTTGCAAGAGTCAAAACAGTTACTAACTGACTATATTTTGAATATAAAAATCTTTTAAAAAATTATTCAAAGAGTACAAATACAAAGATCAATATAATATAAATTTGTTTATAAGAAATATCACTTCAAAGTTGACGTATTTTTCGTAAACAAGAAACCACAGGAATAAATAATTATCCAAAAAACGACTTGCAACTTGACTTATTAATTTTTTTATTATATTAATCTATTACCTTTTTTACAATTTATTAATTATTTATTTATTGGAATGAATAATCTCTAGGTGCCCCACAGTGCGCCTTCAAACTTGGCTCAAACGACAAAGCGGCACCAAAGTGCGACTTGCAGAGCTCGCCGGCCAGTCGTAGTTGGTCGATCGAAGCGAGCGGACGTCTCAGCGCGAGAAGTGGATAATTGAGAATCCAGAGACGAGAATCCAGAGTCAAGAATCGAGAATTAAAGAAAGAAGGAGTTTCGCTGAAGAACCGCAGGGATCGCGACGCGTGTTTGTTGATTTTGTGCGCGTGCGATTTGTGAGAGATGCGCCGCATCTGAGCGCGTCAAGGGTTAAGGGTCGAGAAGGGCTTAGGGAGCACGCCATCCCAATGGCTGGAAGACGCCACCTGCTGGTGATCCTGCTGCTGGTCCTGCAGCTGATCGCCACCACGCCGGCGTCGCGCAGCCTCAGCGTGAATGGGAACAACATTTGGCGGCGAGTGCGCCTGGTGACCAACCAGGAGTCAGAGCGCAACGCGTACCAGGTGCTCAAGCCGAGCAGCAGGAATGCCAGCACCACCACCACAACAACCACCACAACAAGTACGAGTACCACAACCACGAGTACAACTCCTGCAACTCCTCCATCACAGCGTTCAGCCAAACAATTGGATCTCAACTTCCCGGGCGGCAATGTGTCGAGTGCCGCCCGGCTGGAAATGTCCACGGAATTCTTTGTGGTGCCCACGCTCTCGTCCAGCAGACCCAGCAGCAGCAGCTCCACAACACCGGCCACGCCCACACGGAGTCTGGGTGCCAGGGCGAGATCAGCTGGGACCAGCTCCTCGGGCAGAGTGTCTCCGGGGGGCAGCAGCAGCAGGGGCAGCTTCAATAGCACACCGCCCAGTGTGGTGTCCACGCATCTACCCTTTGCCGGGCTTCGCAAGGAGCCGTGGGTGGTGCCGGTGCTCGTCCTGGCCACCCTCACGATGCTAATGATGGGCGCCTTCGAGATCTTCGTGCTCTTCAAGGCTTGGCGCACCTCGCCGTCGCGGCGCCACCTCTTCCTTGGCCAGATGTTGCTCCTGGGACTCTTCGCCTGCGCTAGTCTGGGAGCGATCATCACCGCCCAGCCCACGCTGCTCAGCTGCGGAGCGATTCGGTTTGGCGTGGGCGTGGCCTACGCCCTGGTCTTCGCCGCCCTCCTGGTTAAGTGCGTCTTCCTGATCAGCCTAAACGGGGGAGTCTACCTGCCGGCTCCGTACCAAGGACTCCTGCTACTCTTCGCTCTGCTCATCCAGGTGGCCATCGGTGGCCAGTGGCTGCTCACCCAGCCGCCTGAGGTGTATACCACAAGTGTGCCCGTAATGGGCAGCGGCTTCCTCAGCACCACGGTGGCCTCGCAAACCAACTACTCGGCGTTGTTCTACCCCACATCGTACACAACGCTGGACGGCACTCCGGAGATTTACACCAGGATAGCGGCGGTCAGCACGGTGCTGATCCCGCTGTGCAAGACCCAGTTCTCGGAGCTGCTCTTCTCGCTGATCTACATCGTCTTCCTGATCGTCTTCATCGCCGTGTTGGCCATCAAGTCGCGCGGCATACGAGACAATTATCGGGAGGCCACCTACATTGGCCTGGCCATCGGCGGAGCCATTCCCATCTGGCTGGGCTGGATGCTGTGCGGCCTGGCGGTGGCCGAGCGACACAAGGATGCCTGCATCGCCTTCGGACTGGTGGCCACCTCAGCCACCGTCTTCCTGGTGATGTTCATGCCCAAGGGCAGGCAGCTGGCGGCTATGGGCAAGGAGGGCCTGTACGTGGAGGATCGTGAGGAGCAATTCAGCTCGCTAAGCCGCGCCGGATCCGGCTACTCGCCGTCCTTCTTCCACTTCAAGCCCATCAAGTACGGCGTAATGAGCGGCTGTGGGCTGCCAAACTCAGCCTCGAACACGGGCCAAGGACTCAGCTCCAAGCATTGCTCCAGTGCCAACAACGGAGGTGGTAAGTCTCGCTCTGACCCCTTTCTGTGTACTTGCAATACCTTTACGATTTGTCACAATTTCTGCCGGGAGCAATTATGCCCGACTCACGGAGATGGAAACAATTCCATTCCATTCCTACCTGGCACCTCCCTCCACCGGCCCTTGTCAGCTGTCAGTCGTCTCTCTGGTAATTTTGTAATAACTTTCTTTTCTTTCTTGCCTCATGTGCAGGCAACCTCTTGAACTTTTGTTTATCCATACGTTCGCTCTTTCTAAAAGCAGCCACAAAAGCGGGAAAGAAACAAAAAGCAAAAGTCTTAACTTTCAAAGGCAGCAGCTCCAGCTCAAGCTCTAGGTTTAGCTCTAACTCCATCAGACGGTAGCAAAGGTACCGTGGTTGAAATGACAATTGGAAAATTACGGCCTGTAAACTCTGTTAAAATATCGAATATTGAGAGGGAAATTCCTGAAAACTGTTTAACGATTTATGGGAAAAATAAAAAGGAGAAACATGCAGCAGTGTTATTGCACGAAATAATTATATATTGATCTCCCAGCACTTTTAGCTTAGTTCCAAGCCAATCCCCCCTGCAATTATTTTCATTTCGCATTGCTTTTGCATTTGCATTTCTTTGCCAATTAATATGGGTGGCAATTTTCAATTGGCTTCGCTTCATTTGTTTGTATGCAAATTTGTGCGCTTTCATTTTCTTTTGCGGCAATTGTGGCACATTTTTCGCGCTGAATTTGCGTAATTCCCAACCACTGTGCGGCATTAACTGGGCTTAAAATTGTTTTGCCAGGCCGTGTAATTGTTTGGCATATTAATTTTCCCGACGCCATGTAAGCCAAGTGTAAAAAGAGCACACATGGGGCGATCTGTCCGTCTATCTCTTCAGTTATTTCTGTCTGCCTTTATCGGCTTCTCGGCTGTCTCACTTTTCCCGGCTTTCGTTTTCGTTGTGAGAACGTCCCAAGTTCGTTGCTTAAGTCTTTTGATTTAATTTTTGCCACTGCTGAACGCTGCTGCTGCTGCGGCTTTAATCATTTCTAACGATGCAAATAAAGCCATCAACAGCTCCGAAATTTATTATTTGAAATTTCACATCTGCCCATTAGGCGGTGTTAAGTGTCATTGTCGGTGTCGATGTGGAAACGGTCACGACCCGGCCTCAAAAACCGAACGAAGAGCAAGTGAAACGAGTCAAAGCCGAAGCCCACAAAGGCCGACAAAAAGCATCAAATAAACAAAGCCAGCTGTCTGTGCAATTTTTGGCAATTTACGAACCGCCTGACAAAAACCGATAAAACAATATTTTCGGAATTTTTATTTATTATGATTATTAGTTTTTGTTTTTCTTTCTAGACAATAACGAGCCATAAAAGGCTTTAAACCATTTCAGCTTTCTAATGAAAGCAAAAGTTGAGTTGTTTATGTGTGTGGCAAAGTGGAAAGATATGTGTGTGGGGGATCGGGACTGCGAGGGGCACCCAGTCCGGAGGGTTGCCTCAAAATGTGCGTGCTTGAGCCATGTAACACTTTACGTAATTTAATTAAAGTAAATACATCAAAAACTTATGATTACAGTCAGCACAAAAAGCATAGCAAATGGAAATGGGACAGGAAAAGTCAGGGTAATTCAAGTGGAAAACGAAACAGAAATGCTCTCTGAAAACTGTTGAGCAATTGGGTAATTACCTTATTTTTTCCTATTATAAATATGGGTAATAGGAAAACAAATGCAAAAGGTTTTTTTTATAGCTTAGTTGCTATTTATACTTTGCACTTTAATGTAGGTAAGAATTTATAATACAATTTCTTTAAATTCTTTCCTTATTGTCAACTTAAAAACAATCCTGGTCGAATTGCTTTGCCAATTTCTAGACCTAGGCTAGGGTATAAGTTTAAGTGTTCCAATAATTTACCAAATTATAACAATGCGCTTCGGGGCCCAAGTAGGAAGCGTTTTACATGGCAGCTACTTGACGACGACTCCAAAACCGACTCAGTATGTGAGCCACGCAGGAAGGCACAGCCAAAGGCAAAGGCACAGGCGCAAGTTAAGGTAGACAGACCCAAGCCGAGGTGCAGCTGAAACCAAGCCAAAGCTAGAGCTGCAGCCGAATCTGGTGCTGGAGTTGCGACGGCCCACAAGCCAAAGTGCCTGTGGGCAGCCCGGGTCGAGACTGGGCCTCAGATTCCGATTTCAGTTCCAATTCCAATTCCACTTCCAATTCCGAGTTGGTCTTCGCTTGAAAGAAAGCCAGCGACAGACGAAATATAGGTAGGTTCGCATATAGATAGATAAATGAGAGATATAGTGCTCCGGCTCTGGTCTACACATATATACGTCAAACTGTCTGCAATTGAAAGTGCATTTGAGGGGTAACAGCGAAGGAAATAACTTGAGGAAAACCGAAAATAAAAACAAAACAAGTCAAGAAAAAAGAGCAACGGCGGCAGGCAGGAACCTTAAGAGCAAAAGACAAATGTCTGGAGACACACAAAGTACAACGAAATCAAAGTTGGCACAGAGCTTAACAAGCAAACGGAGCAAACATCAACCGAGAGCTGCAATCGCTGCCATTATCGTACCCAGACCCATGCCCATACTCCAGACTCCATAACCAAACCCGATCCGATCCGATCCGATCCAATCCGATCCGATCCCCAAACATGTGTGTGGGTTGTGTAGTTGTCTCGCTGTCTCTTCGACTCCAGGCCCAGGCTGAGGCTGAGGCTGAGGCTGCGGCTGCCGCTGAGTGAAGTGAGCCAAAGGCAGCGACAGCGACTGCGACAGCAAGGGTTCCAGCTTGATTAAGGGCAAAGAAAGAAAAAACTGGAGCTGCATGTGGGCAGCAGCTAAAAATTTACATAAGGCAGTGTGAGGCAAGAGCAAAATCAAAAGTATTTTCCTTTTTTTTTCCTTCTTGTTGCTCCCTCGATTGAAGAGCAAATGACTTGGGCAACGAACTTGATCCAGGCGGGTAGTTGACAGCTTAAGGAGAGGCAAATCACGAGATGTCTGGCCACTAAGACGAGATGGAATCTATTCTCGATCGTTCAGAAACGCTTTACAATTTCCAGTCAGTCTGATTCAGCAGAAAATTACAAAAGAGGATTAGTAAGGAAACTCCAGAGCGCCAGAGTCAGTCAATCATTATTTCCATTTAAAAAAGGGCAATCGAATAAAGCAAATCATTAACTTTGTTCTTAATGTTTTAATTACTAAATTATCTTGCTGATTAAATAATAATTTTGAGATTTACTAACAAAATCAGACGAAAAGCAAATGACTTAGGAAACGAACTTTATTTACTTAACATAGGTTCACCTAACATAGGTTTAACATACATAGGTTCACATAACATAGCTTTAACATACAAATCAGCTTTGAAAAACCAATGACTTAGGAAACGAACTCGGATTTCATACATTTTCAAATAACAAACCTCATACTACCAGTGTCATTCTTATGGTTTTTAGCAATTATATTATTCAAGAAATTAATAGTTAAAATTAATTATCTTAGTAATTAAACAAACAAATTTACAAAATCGTGCGTTTGGAACTTGTCTCTAAATAATGTTTTTAAAATAATAATAAAGCGTCTTTGACTCACAAATGACTTAGGAAACCAATTTGGATTTCAATCATTTGCAAAGAACAAACTCTATGCTACCAGTTGCCAATTTCCGTTTCCTCTTAAAAAACTCAATGCAAAAGCCAGGCACTTGAACCAAAATCATAATAAATCATAAATTTATGTGCTTCAAGAAAAAACAGGAGACTGACAATGCAGAAAATATCGAAAGATTAAGCAAATAAATCCATTATATCAAATTTCCTGCCAAGCCTTCAAACACACTCAGCACATACGTGTGTGGTCGTTGGCAGTAAGCAGTTCGGCACATAATTCACTGAGCAATTTGCAACAATAAACTAAACGACAGCTAACGGCGTTGACGCCGAGGAATGAGCCGGCCCCGAAAGCGGCCAGGGGCAGGGCTCTCGATCGGGATCGAGATCGGAATGAATTGAGCTCGAGACCGGGAACGGGATAGGAACCGGGATAGAGGAGGGAAGGGTCCAAGTCAGAGGCCAGCATCTTTCGATGATTACCGCCGCCGCGAAGTCAAAGTCGCAGGCAAGGAATGAACGCAGATTGACAGCTTCAGCTTCAGTTCGGGCCTCTCTTGGGGCTCGGCCTCGTTGGATGTGGATGTGGCTGTGGCCAGAAGGATGTCGTGGTCCGCGGCAGCGATATGAGTAGCCCGATGCCGTTGATTGAACGCGCGCAAACCGCTCGAGACGAGAGTTCAAGGTTACCGCGGCCTGCTTTAATTGAAGTCGCATTGTTGTAACAGCTCCGGGCAGCTGTCGACAACGAGCCGAGCGATGACAGGCAGAGTCACAAAAATAGATACGAGCACATACTTCCGTTGCGCTGCTGCCGCTGCGTGATTTTATCGTTATACCCTAACCCCAAGGGCCCGGCTGGAACTGCAACTGGAATCTGTGCGGGGACTCTCGGCCAGCGACAAGGGCGATCCATTGACCTTATCGGTCGGCAGAGTGTCCCATCTTCGACTTGGCCATGCTGCCACTTGGCCAGTTGGTCAGTAAGACGGGCCCATCAATCTGGGCAGCCCGGGCAGCTGGGCAGATGCCAGCGGTCTTTGTTCTCCGCGCGACGACGCATTTTTTTGTAATTTTATTGAGTGACTTTATGCCAGGCGCGCACATACATAAAATCAATCATTCGGCCGATCCGAGATCCGCGATGCGAGATGCCAGATCCGAGATGGGAGCGGACCTTGGAAGGTTTAAGCTTGTCGCTACACTCCCGAGAGCCGTGCGGAAGTTTTTGTCTATTTGTCTTGCATGTTTATCGATCGATGGGGATTTGTCAATAAAGAGCCGCCCCAGGGAGGCCGTCGCATAGTCATTTAACTGTGAACAGTCCAGAGATTGTTTTTGTATCTCTTATTTCTTATATATTTTCTGCACACTTGAGGAGTTGAAGCTTAGCCCGCTGGCCGAGAGGTCGGGGGTTTTGCGTGTTATTGATGGCTACTTCCAAAAGGTTGGCTCATTGTCATAAACCAGTTGGCCAAATGAGGCTTAGCCCAAAGAAAGCTCATTTATATTATGGAAAACGAATAAATTAATGATTCTTTTATAAGAATTACTTGTTGTATAATGGTAATTGGAAAGTATTCGATTTCTGGCTAGAAGCAGAATACAAAATAGCGAGTTCAGTGCCTCAGTCATCTGTTGAGTTTACTTTTGAGAAAATTAATTAAAAATAGTCTTGCATATTATTTACAAATTAAATTAGCAAGTTTATTGCCTCGGAAAATATAGCTTAAATATATAAAATATTTATAAATGTAAATACATATTTAATTAATAAAAGAGCAATGGTTTTCGAATAGAATGCATACAACTTATAAATTCTTCTATTCAAAATACTATATCTTATTAGGTCTTTTGTGATCTTAAGTTCCCTAAACATATTGTAAAAGATAATACTAAATATTGTGCCTCAAATTGCTCGGTTTGATTGTTTGAGCTGTCAATTATTATACCCAAATTTAAAGCAATCTTAGAAGAACATCAAACAACAACTCCAATCATAAGAACTGTGTTCTATTCTAGCCTGGCCTGGCTTTGTTTTGAGATCCAACTTCGCCTTGGGGGCACGGGTGGCCATTGAAACGGTTCGACCAGCATCAGCTGTCGAAAATATGACATAAAAAAGATTCGATTAGCCTCAATTGTTCTAAGACCACTTCCAAATCGAAGCCAAAACCAAAGACTGAGGCAACGAACTTGAAATTGAAAAACCAAAGAGCAAAAACAAAAGAACGGCGCTCCGGCGCTGGAAACTTGACAACGATAATGGCCAAGATGATGATCATGATGATGACGATGGCGTAATGTACAAATCTGTGAAGTACGTGTTGTTGAGTATCGTATCCAACTCGAGATCGCGGTCCTCGGTCCTCAGTCCGCGGCCAGCGTCTGTGTATGGGACTTAATATATGAGTTGGGTAAACGCTGCCAGCACGTGCTTGAAACGAGCGTCACTGTATATTACCACAAAATTATAGCGGTTTGCAATAAGAGCCACAGCCGCAGCAGCAGCAGCAGCCACAGATGCTGGATGCTGGATGCTGCATGCTGGACGCCAGAGCGATGATATTTAGTTTTGCCTAGAAGCAGCCAGCCAGCAACGTAATCGATAACCAGTTCCGAATTGCGGCAATGAAACCGAAAGCGGAAAAGCCAACCCAGGTCTCTGTACTCGCCACTCAGGCACTCGGCTCTCGGTTACCAGCTAGCAGCTACCAACTGCCAGCTCTTAGCCGGGCTCAAATCGGTTCCGAGGCGAGCCAATGAGCCGTGTGCCAACTGCACATGCTCGCACGCTGAAATTATTACGCTAAATTGGCCAAGAGCCCGTCGAGCTCTTACCGCCTTACGGTACTCGTGTTCTTCGACAGCACTTGCGGTCGCCGCCCAGAGATGCAAAATATGGGAGTATCGGGGAAAGGTGCACTGGGGTTCAGCTCTAAGCGAATGATTGATTTAAGTTAAGGCTTAAATAAGTTTAGTGTCGAGGTAAATCACAGCAAGTTTGGGCCTACGAACCCATAAAACTGTTGGGCTTTGAGTTTACGACTTCAGTGGTTTTGGCTTCAATTTTTAAAGTTTCTTCCAGACAGCTTGCCTGATTGATGCCATATTTTTAAGCCATAAATTAAGTGTCAGAGTAAAATTGCAATCGTAAAATCAGAACATGTAAAGCTTATCCCATTCCAAGTTATTTCAAAGGTTTGCTATTTGCTTTCCTTAAATAACGATTCTTGATTTTCCCAGCCCCATAATGGGCCCTTGTTATGCAATTCTATGCAACTTAACTTAAACGTAAATTGAATTGTAGCAATTTGAAGGTCATACGCCCTTAACCGAAATATGCAAATTGCCAGTCGAGAGTGGCTGCCATGTGAAAAACGCTTTTCTTCCGCCTCGAAATGAGAGAGGGAAATGGGAAAAGCTCCGCGCCGCACAGTTCATGACAATGAACTCTAGCCGGGTGTGTGTGTGTGTGTGTGTTTGTGTCTGGGGTAGTGAGAGGGGAGTTGGCTTAGAACGAACGTGGCCAATTAGTTATAATGCTGCTTCGTGATATCACAACATCTGGTAACTCACTCTCGCAGCCCAGACAACGGCAGAAACAAGAACCTTTTGGCGCTGCTGCAGCCAATAAGGAAAATAGGAAAAAGCAACGCTCGCCGAAGAAATTACTCAAGTCGGCAAAGTATGTAGCTGCAAAAAAGACCAGAGAGTGGATAGAACAAAAAACGAAAACAAAAACAAAAACAAAAAATACAACAAAGGCGAACAATGACAATCTGCACGTAGCAATCAGTCAACGTGCGGCAGTTGGTTTAACTTTAACTTGTTGCCACAGCCAGATAGAAGATACTGGGCTCCGTAAGGGTAAGGAAGCAGATGCCTCTGGGGCCAGGGGAGGAAACCAGAGGGAAGCCACTCTGAGCCGACAAACTGCAAAATGCAAAACGTGGCTCTGACTCTGAGCCTCTTCTCCCTAGAGATGGTCAATTTTAATGAATTTTCCCCCCCGAACCGGTGAAAGAGGCAGAAATAATTAAATGCAAGTGAGGAAAAGTAAAAACGGCCGAGGCGAGCAGCACACACGGAAAGGTGAATTAAAAGTGAGGAAATAATGAAGAAAGAATAAATTGCCACAGTTTAAATGGAGAATAATTTATAAAAAGAATTTATAAACCAGCCGGGAAAACATGCTTCGGGCATATATGCAACATATATCTCTAATAGCCACAGGAACTCATAACTTAAGTTGGTTTTAGAATTGCAGAGATAATAGCTGCCTTGAGACTGAAGATTTGTCTAACTTTAAGAAGTTCTCAAGCAAAATCTAGAAGATAAAATTGTATAGAGAAATAGGAGGAAAATTCATGAGTTATTTATAAATATTTTAATATAATCAAGACTTTCGAGGTCTCAAAAAGATGCTTCTACTACTTTATCATATGGTATTAAGCTTTTGTTGAAGTTTTATTTCTTATTCTTAAATCAAACAGGCATGTGTTCTTTTTAATTTCAAATTCCAGCCTTAATAATTTCCCCATAAAATGAACATACATTTCCCCTTTCAGATTCACTTTTTAGGCATCAAGAATCATTCTTTCAGATCAGAATTTATGATAATAAAACTCATGAAAATATTTTCCCATTAATGTATTACCGCCTGATTATGACAATTAATATTCAGAGTCACGTACTCCTCCGATCTGCCATCTCTAGAGACCCACAGAAACTGAGAATTTCCACAGGCTCTGGCCGCCCCCACACACTCACACATACCAGGGAAATGCGGAACACGCATACGGATGCCGAGCTCTGGGGTCTGGCCATACATATTTGCACTTAATTAGCGTTTTTCGTTACATTTCGTCTCGTTTCGTTTGGCGGCTGACAGCTAGAAAATGCAAGCGGGGCTCAAGAGACGGGTGTTAAAGCCACTATTTAATGCTGGCGCACATAATTCATAATGGCCAAATCGGCAAATGAGCTGACAGCGAAAGAAATTCTCGGCCAAAACGGAATTAAGCCAAATTTAACGCTTCAGCTGTCGGCTGTGGCGCGCAAACTAGTTTCTTTGCCTTAATGCAAAAGCCTAGGCTCAGATACAGATGCAGATCCAGAAACAGATGCAGATACAGATACAGATAGACCTGGGCAATATACAGACACTTGTGCATTTTCATTTTCTGACACATAATTCCAGATTCGCGGCAGGAGAAGCAGAACAGAAGTCGAGTCGCGGCGCATAAGAACAAGCGGGCTTAATTGCAGTATTTGTTCTGAGTTAATTAGAAAAGCAGGAAAAGAGGCCAGAAGGCTGCGGCTGCGGCTGCTGCTGAGGTTGAGACTGGGCTGGCGTGGCATGGCATGGCATGTGTGTAACTGCTGCATTTAGCACTGTCAAGAGTTCAGATCCCGCGGCAGCAGATACACCGCCACCGTCAATGCCACCGCTTTTCCAGCCTCATTTTCCCCCCTTTCCATGCTCTTTTTTCGTCGGTTTTTCGTGTCATTAACACAGTTTGCCACACTCGTTTCATTGGCGGCGGCTCGCTGGAGCTGTTGAAAATATAATAATAATAATAGTAATCGTGAGTTATAACCCCCAGCTGCCTGTCTGATTGGCTCACATTTATTAGGCTTTTGGCCGGCCACAAATGGATATGGGTTCGGGTCCAGGCCCAAACTCTCGGCCCGGCCAACTGGCTGCTAATTATGACAAGTGTATGAAAGTTATAAATAGCCGAACAATTAAGGCCGGCTTCTTATCTAAAAGGGAAACTGGATTCTGCAGAGTTGGGGGGTTAAGAAAACAAAAATAAAAAATATATGCATAAACTTGAACTGGTTTTATTATTATAAAATAGCACAGACTCTGGTCTAGCATTGCAGCTGTGGTAATAACGCAGACTTTTTACGATTTACCCCTGGGAGTTTCAGCGGCTTGGTTTTATTAACCCTTAGGGATCCATGAAGGTCACAGCGAAATGGGGAAACGAACTCACAGACGAACTATTTGCAAATCCAACACAAACCAATTAAGATGCCAATGAAAATCGCTTAGGGTTTTGTTATTTTTTGCCCAATAACCATCCACAAATGGGAGCTAAAGCTGAAAAATCAGAGTTAAATACAGACCCGCGTGCGACTTTCTCCATGGCTTGAGGGTGTAGAGTTAACCCATTGACATGAAATCGTTTGACATCATTAAGATCGCCGTAAACCATAAATTGGCCGGCAAAAGTGTGAAATATGGCAAGGTAATTTCCAGGGATTTGGGACATCTGCTGCTGCGTTTGGGGATTGGGCTTGGGGTCTTCATTTCAGGCTAATTATGGCTGGCCCTGGGCAGAAGTTGTGACATCTCCGCTGATTTATCCATGAACATATGGCTAAGACTTCGTTTTAAGCTGCCTTGCACTCTCAGCACATGAAAAATATCCGAAAAATATATATTTTATGATTATTTTATTTTATTTTATTTTATTTTGTTTACTTTTTATTTGTCATGTCATGCATACTCGTACATACATCAAACAAAAAACAACCGCCAACAACCAACACGACATTCATCTACAACATCAACAACGAACCTCAAAATAAAACCCATTATCATCATCGTCATCATGATCGTCGTCGTCACTGCAACGACAACTACATCCACATCCACCTAATCCAATATCTACCTTCTTATCGTAACATTTCCTCCATCTTCGCCCCCAAACTTTGTCAAACATAATCAAAAAATTCTCGACACGCTCACGAAACACACTCGCACACACTCCTGCATATGTCATTACATAATTTTTTTATTCAACTCCATTTTGGTTATTATATTCATCAATCATGTGGAACCTTTTTTCTTCATTTACTTATTTTCGGTTGACTCTTTTGGTTTTGTTTCCGGTATTTGTGCCTTTTTGAAACCTAAATGAATTTACATTTATTGTCAAAAAAACCAATAATTACTGTACATATATATATATATATTTATCCTATAATATTACGAATCTGTGTGTGTGGGTCACGACTGGTTTTGTTAATGGTTTGGTTACTTTACACACGGCTCTGGGACTTCCCATCGCACACGCACACGCACCCGCACCTACACCTCCAATCCCTGGTATCCACCGTCGACCACCAGATCGGGTTGCTCTCGTCACCGCCGCACCGCCGAGCTATACGCGTATGTATCACTACTTTCCAGCACACCTGAGTCCGCACCCGTTCTGTTATTATCCACCCGCACCACCGCCCCCACTGCCACCACTGCCGCCGCAGCCACCGCCACAGCAGCAGGCGCACGCCGCACCGCCCACACTCACGCCGCTGACCCTCAAGCAGCTGGGCAACTCGCTAACCTCCATGACACAAGCGGCGCAATTGGCCAAAACGTTGCGCTATGCGCCAGGTAATGCACAAACTATTGGTAATTAGTAATTAACCTTTTTTTTAATGTTTAATAAATTAAATCGTTTTTATATTGGTTTAAAGGAAGGGATAAACAAACGATATTACAGTCAAAATTAAACCTAGTTATTAACATTTAAAAATATCCTAAAATCTAAATATATATTTTATTAATATATGTAATATTCTAACTTATTCTCAGGCATGTTTATACGACCCGACGAAACGAATCTATATACGACGCTGGAGCCCACGTTGAGCAGCAATCCGAATGTGTACTTCCAGCGCAGCGGTGCCGTTCATCCCGGCATCCTTTACTAAGCTGGAATGGATGGATGAATGTCCTTCAGCAGGACATTGCAATGGAAGCGAGGGAGCGAAGTATCGAGCATCGAGAACACTGGAACTGAGTATTTTTTCACCTAACATTAAGTTACGGCTCCCAAGGAGCAGCAATAAGCGAATTGATATATTCCCCGATCATTTCACATAGTGTAATATTTTTGTCATAATTGCTAAGCGCCTAATGCATCTAGTGTAAGCCACATCGATCTAGTTAGTTAAGGATCAGACTCGACCTGGACCCGGGACGGGAGTTTTGATAGAATCCCCGCCACAATGCAATAGAACTGCGGTGTGCGCAGTAGTCCTAGTTAAGCGATATCGACCGTGTACACTGGTTATATTCGACACTCGAGATTTAGCGACACGATTTTATTGTTCATAATAAGTTGGCTTCGATTCCTACATACATAATGTTATCATGTTTGGTTTGTGATTTAAAAGTAAACTTATCTAAAGAATCTAAATGTATCTCTATGACTCTTTCCCAGCTCTGCTTTTGAAACAACCTACGAAAGCGGGCAATGGACATTTGTAAACAAAATGTTAACAGCCAATTGCAGATCACAAAATACCCAAGACCTTTGCCACGATGTAAAGATCATGTTGTCAGATTCTGTAAAATATTCATTTCAAAAACTGAAAATAGAAGAGAGATTGGGAGCAGGATACCCTTGGAATCCCAAGTCTGTCAGCATTATGTATACAAATGTTTTGGCCCTGCGAGCACTCATATAGCAGTAAGTAATAGGCTTAATAAACATTTGTCTAGCCAAGTAAAGCGATCGCTTAAGCAAACACGAAATGTTGTACATATAGCAATGGCCCCGAGCACAACCACAACACACACGACACACACGACTCCGAGCAAGCCAATCTCAATAAAAGAAAAACAAAAACAAAAACGAATAACTCTCAATTGCCACACACAGGAACATGGACATCATCAACGATGACGATTACAATTAAGTATAATTGCAAATTATTGGCATAGCAATGCCTATTAACGCCTGCTCGGAGCGCAGAGCGGCGAAGGCAGGGGGATCGGGTTCGGCATAGGGATCCCTTCCAGAGCAGCGAGTTCTAAGCATGGGGAGGATTATTGGATGCCAACGCGGCGCTGCATGTTTCAAATAATTTGTTAACGCCTTTAAGATTGCGATTGGCCCGAGATCGGGATTGGGTGCAGCAGCTCGGCGTTGCTGTTTGGAATAGATAAACGTCCCACTATTATCGCCAGCAATTCCCATTGCAAGACACGACGACGCCTCTGCCTCTGACGGCTTGACCTTATATGGATAAGGCAAGTGCTCCGCCGCTCCTCCTCGATGCTGGCCTGATCTTGTCCAGTGCATGCCGACGGCGTGTTCCGCCAGAGGATGCGGACGGAAGGAGCCTCTTCATCCTCACATTAATTAAGTGCAACAATGCGGTGCGGATAGAGTGGCAAAGGGCGGCGGCCAAGGAGCAGCAGGGGGCGGCAAGGGGAGGATGGAATGGGAATGGGATGGCAGCATTCACATCCACATCTCCAGGCAGTCACATCGTTCGTATTAATGACATTTCTCACGAACATTTTACCAGAGCAGTCAACACAAGGAGCTCTTGTCTAGCCGCAAGGCACTGTAAGAAAACCTATAGGAAGTTGGGGATATTTATTAAAATTAAATATAAAATAAGCTTAAAATGAGGATTTTAAAGGCGAGTAAAGTAAATAGGGTAACGTTCCAAAGGTAAATATGAATATTGTAAAGCTTTACCCTATTTTCGAGCAGTGTTGCCCCAGACTAAAGTCCAGCAGCAGGATCCAGTCCCAGTCCCAGTCCCAGAATCCGTTGCTCTCTGCGGCAGCCGCCTCGCTTCAATTAGGCGCGCCTTCAAATCACAAGTCAATCAAAGTTGTTAGATTTGCCGTCCTCGTCGTCATCGTCATCGTCATCGTCGTCCTCGTCATAGTCATAGTCTAAGTCGTGGTCTTGTGGACTCGGACATTGCATCGTGGTCGCAGTGGCCATCGCTGGCGGGTTGACATCTCCTGACATGGCACACAATCGAGAACTGAGAATCCAGTACCTGGACCTGGACCGGGACTGAGACCGGGAACCTAGCATCCAAAGACGCCTGGAGGCGGCAGCATCAATTACAACATCCATGACAGGCACAGCGTGAAATGTTTGTACATTTCTTGGCGGCGCTTCCGAGGGGACCAATTAGCCCTAAGTAGGCATTTCAAATGGACTCCTGCAATTAGCCAAAATCGAAGCCAACAATTTCATCACAGACCTCGTCGCCATTGGCCAGTCGTCTCCCATCTACCACTTCGCATTCCGTCCCATTCCGCGCCCAGGCCCATCATCAACATCGCAGCCACTATCATTATCATTATCCATCGTTATAGATATGTCCATCGTTGCAATTTATTTGATCAATCGATTGTCGAAGCCCGCTACCTCCCTACACCTACCAGCAAACAATCGTCGTCGTCGTCTTCCATTTCTGCGAGCATTTCCATCCTGGACTCCCAGAGGCGTACCTCCTGACGTGCTAATGGCGTTTTGGTAACGCTTTATGGCATAATGGGTATTAGCCGGCAAACACGATCGCCAGCCATCAAATGTGGCTGAGGGCAAAGCGACCTGCTGGAGATGGACATGGGAAAAATGAGGGAAAATGATATTAATCATGACTTAAAAACTGAATAAAGTTTAAGGGATTTGTTAAAATAAATAGGATTTTATTTGGGTTTGTATTTAGTTGTTTAAATTTCCAGTTAGGGTGAAAGTTCATTAACAAATTGTTTGGGAAATATTCCACAAAAGCCGTTGTCTACGTAAAGACTTTAAAAGGGAAAACTTAGAACTTCTTGTTGAGGCTTTACTTGTTTTATTGATCTACAATTTTTGGATTACATAATTGTATTTAATTATATATATATATATATATATTTATATAATTATATATATTTCCCAATTTTAATATTAAATATATACTTTCCTAGCCTTAAGGTTTTATAAAACTTTTCTATTGACTTATTTTTATGTAAGTATGTTTGTGTATTGATTGTAATACTTGATATATTTCTAATAAATTAGTTTTCCCACATAACTTATATATATTTCGGAAGATTTTAGTCTGCAATCAAACCCCCTAGTAGTTCAGCTCTAAAAGTACATAATACCCAATCAGCTTTATCGATCTCATGAAGCCCTAACGAAAATCAGACCCGACCCAGACGCTCCATCTGCTACAAAGTTTCAAGGAAAATTATAGCCATAGAGGCCAATCATTTGAGGTGGCCAACTCGGGCAACTCTCGATCTTGGCTGCCTCACTGTCTCATCTCCAATGTCTGGCCGACTGATGATCGTCGATGCCCGCGGTATAAGGGATCTCCCGCTCCCGCTCCCGCTCCAACTCCATCTCTATCTGTATCTGCATCTGCGACTCCGTCTCCATCTCCATCTGGAGAGTGTTGTCTGTGCCGCCGTCTAGTCTTTTTTTGGCCATAATAATTCGCGATCGTTGTACGTTTGTTGGGGGCATGTGGCGAGTGTAAGAGTAAATTAAATTACTCGCCTGGCCGCGCCATTAACCGTAACATTATCCTTCAATGAATGGGGGCTGGGCGGCGGCGGCGGTTAGTATTACAGCTATTATTGTGGTGCAAATGTTATGACCGCTTTATGCCATAGAGAGTGCAGACCGAGGGCCCCAAGGGCAGCATCACGTTGCTGATTTGATGGGCTTTTCTTGGGAGGCAGAGACAGCCGCTGTGTGCTGTGAGCTCTGCGATCGCCGCCTGATAAGCTGGCAACTGGTAATGCGTGCATTGACCGCTCAGCTCAGCTCAGGTCTTGGATCTGCGGGGCCCTGGAGCGCTGTCGTAGACGCAACTGGAAATTAAATTTGTGCGGCGGCCAAAGAAGAGGGATGCCTTTGCAGTACAGTTAACCTCGTTTAAGTGCTCCACGCACTGCCAAACTGCGACGCCCGCAAGGGGGCTGGCCGGGCCAGGTCCAATTAACAGTACCCAGTAACCATTGCCAGCTCCCAGCCCCATCCACGTTGCAGAGGAAGTTGAGATGCAGGCCCAGCCAGCGAACCCAGAGTCACAGTTTTGTCGCATGCTCCTGCTTAAAGCATAAGTATAACTTTGGCCAACTGGTTCTGGGTTCGCTGCCAACACCTTTTCCAAGGCAGTGTTGACAGGATTCGAGGGGCAGAAAAAGCCAGATCTTGCTGGGTTTTATATGTATATGCATACCATATATGTATTTATCTTAAAATAAAAACCAAACCAAATCTGGATTCCTATTAATCTAAAGCCTTGACATAATTGAAACCTATTTATTTAATTTATAAAATTAAATTCTCATTAATTTAATTAATACAACTTCCTTGATCACTAAAATCGGCTAAAGCTGCAACTCTGCTCCCATGTCCCGGCTTTAGGAACCGGCAGAAGGAGAAGCCGAGGCAGAAGCGGCGGGCACGACAACCCGGCATACGAGTTTATAGCGGATGCGTAAACGTAAACGCATTTGGCTCAAATGCCGTTAGGGCCTTTGACTAAATTGCATGGCACATGGGCCCCTTGGGCTACAGATTTCAGCCTTGTCTCAGCTCGGCCGGGCTATGGATGTGGACTTCGGCATTGGCAGCGGCATCGACATCGGCATCTAGCTATTTGCTATTTGCATGTGTGTCTGGTGAGACGCCAGGCCGGCAACAAGATTCTCCCATTGACATTTTGTCTCGCCCCGCGATCCTGCCGCGAAATCGCTGAATGTTAATGCATTCGATCGAAAGCCGCCCAGATCGCAGCCTCAATTCCGGAGGAGCGCTGCTGGCATCCCATTTGACGTAATCAAAAACAGCAGAATGTGGGCAACCCAAAAAAATGTTCTGGGTCATTGATTTCTTTCTTTCGCTATCCGTGGATCTTAACGGTTACCTCCACTATTTCGTAATGGGCCAAGATCAATGTACCAGAGTGGATTCAGATTCGGATGCTGCTGCTGCTTCTGCGCAGTTGAGCGCCCGCTGGAGTGCCTTCGCCTTCCCTTTTTGGTGGAGAACACGCAACTGAGCCCCCATTGATTAAACAACCATGGAGCAAATAATGAAAATACGAAGGTAACCAGAGGAAGTTTTTTGGGAACTTTAAGTACTTCGAAGAGGGGATGCTCTACTCTTTGAATTGTCATGAAATTTATATTTGAATACAGGAAAATTATAAAATGTATACATGTTTTATCAAAAGTATTACAACAAAATGATTAATTCGATTTTATTTATATTTATTTAAGTGTCTCCCATCAAAAGCCAAGCCAAGCTCTTTCTCAAAACCTTTAGGCCAGCCTGTAATAAAGAGCATTGCGGGAAAATATCCAAGTACCAACTTCTTAATTATTTTTTATGATCTCTCGTGAACCGACTACCGTCTCGAGTCCGCTCCAACGAAAACCCATTTCGTCTGCCTTTTATGGCCGGTCTTTAAATGCTTCAGAATGTTTCAATTGAATCGAAATGAATTGGGTCAAAGTGTTCCAGCGGCGTTAGAAGGCAGATGGAAATGTGCCCACGTAGAGCAGGCGGAGACCATTGAGATGTTTCGTCATCCTAAATGCGTGTTTACTTAACCCGCGATGAGAGTGAGATGTATGTATATAATTATGATTTATGTGTAAAGAAAGGCTTGTTAAAGGCGATAATAACATTCTTTTGAATAGGGAAAAGAATCTTATAATTTTTAATTTAAATTGCCCGTCGAGGTGGGCAGGGAAATGGTTTATTATCGCCATTTATCTTTCCACAGATGCCGAAAGTGAGGCCTTCGAAATTTCAATCCAAAATATAGAACTGTTCTGGTTAGTTCCATAAAAGCCAACCAACTTCCTAATGACCGGCGATCGTTCGCTGCCTAGTCAAGGGCTTCCATCACGATCTCGTCCCGGGCATTCATAAAACTCATCTTGCCGGAATCTCTAATGCGACCTCATTGTATGCAAAACTATAAACGGTCTGAAATAAAGCTCACAAAGTCGTGCGCTAAATATAAAATGTAATATTGCGACTTACACATGTTTTGCAGATGATCCAAATGGCCGCAGTTTGAAGATTCCACCTCCAAGGTCTGGAGGCTGCAGTCTGCAGCACTCTGGCTAAGAGCTCTCACGCGGCTTAGACGCGGGGCTCCAGGGATCCAGGGATCCAGGGCTCCGGCGGGTTTCGGGGTCATTTGCTGATTTTTTACGACTATTTCTATCTTAAAGATACAAGTTTATTTATGGCTCGGCCGTAAAGTGCGGCGTGTGCATAAAATGCTGGCAATGACATTGCAACACCCAGTAAGCAGGATCCGATGCGCATCCGAATCTTAAACCAAATCAGAATGGAAATGGCCCCTCCAGTGGGAGGCCTGCGATGGCGGGGTCTCCCGGGGGAGTGGGATTCGGATTCGGACTCGGAATCGGGTGTGGGAACCACACTGGCCGGCAGTGGCTGGGCACTAAACGCGCCGGCTCGTATGTGGCTAAGTTGACTTGACTTTAATGTGCCTGGCCGGGCAGTAGAGCTAAATGCAAACGCACCCAGGCCCCCCGATCCCACCAGAGCCCAGAAAACCACTGTGGGGGCCAGGGCCACCAACCATCACGGCCGAATGCTAAAAGGGTTCGGTTCTCCCCACTCCTCAAGTTCACTGATGCGCCTCATTAGGAGTAGCTGGAAACCAGTTCCCGGTTGGGGGACAGGAGCTGCAGCAGCAGCAGAAGCAGGAGCCCTAGGACCCCAGACAATTGACAATTTAAACGAATTTCTTTCAAACACAACACTGACATGGCCCGGCACAAATGACGAATAGTGGCGGATGCCCAAGCCAAAGTTTACGCATGAAATATGCACCACCAGGAGGCAGGCCTCATCCGCAGCCTGAGCCTCAGTCTCGGTAGCCTCCTGGCCTCTGTTCCGTTCCCCGTTGCCAGTTGCCAGTTGCAAGTTGTATGTTTCTAGCTGCGAGTTGCAAGTTGCCAGTTGCCAGTTGCAAGTTGCAGCTCCAGGGACAGACAAGACGCATGTATGAAGTGTCATTCATCTGGCCATAAACGCATTATTCAATATGCTACGTACACTAAAAGAAAATTATATAAATACATATATATTTATAAATATCAAAGTCATAAAATGTAGTTTTTATATAGTTTTTAAGGGGACTGTTAATCCCCTTAAAAGTAAAGCAAATTGTTTCCCTTTAAAGCACTAATTTATAATAATTTTCTTATAATTATTGTAGATATTTTATTTTCAGTGCATGAGGATATGAGCGGGGGGGGCAGCAGCTAGACAAACGAGTGATCGGCAGACGGACAACAACAGCGGCAGTGGTAACAACAACCACACGGGCAACAGCAACGACGACGACGTCTGACTAAATGCCTCATACTGTGCCGGGTCTGCGGTTCAGGCTCCTTGACTATCTGTCCGCTCCTCCAACCGTCCCGTCCGCTCGCTTTCAAGGTTAACAAGTTGCATTTGCAATTTGGCACTAGGACTGGCTGTGAGTCTCGAGACCCAGGCCGAGAAGAAGGATCGTATCCCCAGACAAATGGACAGGCGGACAGGCAGACGGACGCACATCGACATGGTCGCTCTGCCCCTGCGACCGCATCAATCGCTTTGGTGAGAATTAAATGTTTATGCCTTTTGTTTGCCCAGCAGCCCCCAAGCCCCCAGACCCCCGTCCAGTTCCTCCCTCTTTAATGAGCGACCTGCTCAATACAACAGAAGAAAAAAGTATGGGGATCCGAGGAACAGCTCCCAAATCAAAGAGCCAAGGAAAAGTACAACAAAAAGCACTCTCATCGAATCAAATGATACCCTTGGACGGACTAAACGATGCCGGTCAACTTTGTGTTAGCTGGAGGAGTACTTCGAGGGGCTGGATGAGGTGCATAAAATGTATTCAAATAATAGAGCTCAAGATCTTGGGCCACAGAATATTGAATTAAAACAATTAAAGACTTCTAAACGTATCCAGTGTGATGCGCAACTCCTCAAAATAATTATAGGTTCATTTGGAAAGCTAAAAAACAATGTACAGATCCATAAATCAAAACTTCTTATACGAAAATATAATAAGAGTAGAAATTCGTTTTGGTTACGAGTATTATTTTTTATTATAAATAAAATGTTAGCCATTCTGTTGTACAATTTTTATCTATTTTCAGTCCTGAATATTTTACAACAATAACATTTGTCTGCGTCAATCGAAACGCTCCAAAGATGCCTTCTTCATGCCGCAGGCAGAAGACCCAGAAAGATTCGATTGCTCTGGAAAGCATTGCAGTGGAGAGTCGGCAATAATACGACGCTGATCTATTATTCGCTAGATTGTAAAAATGTAAAAATCACGCTTTCGTGTTGTGTATAAATTGAATGCAATTTATAAATGTCCAGCGTAGAATTAAATCCCCAGCCGTCGGCACAGGCCACGATCGGGTGATGGTGATTTTTCAAAATAAACAACCTTGAGCCGAGGGCTCCGCAGCTTCGTAGCTCCATAGCTCCAGAGATTCAGAGCCGAGAACAATTGCCAGAGCCCAGAGCAACAATAGACGGCAGCAGAGGCAACAGGCCAAAAGGATCCGCCGGATCGGGTCCCTTGGAGCCGCAGATGAAAAATTGCGCCAATTGAATTTGACCAGCGATTGTGGTCGATTGCTCCTCATTGCAGCCAGCAAGCTGGCTGCGGGGGTTCCTCTCGGGGAATCGAGTGCCGTCCACTTGGTATAGGGAGGTGGTGGTAATCCACTGGGCGGTCGCTTAGTTTTCAACGCATTTATCAATACCCAAGTGGCTTGCCATCCACTGCCTCTGCCTCTACAGCCACCTCCGCTCCGATCCGATCCGAAATCTCCTGGCAAGCGTCCTCCAAGCGTTGACAATGCCAAAGGGCGGTGTTGGTTGCCTTCGCCTAATATATTCGAACTGAAATGAAAAAGACTGCCGCCGTCTCTGATTGAGGATGAAGCCACAAAATCGATTTGCCATAGCTTACATCATTCATTGAGATGCCTATAAGGCATACCCTTGCAGGGTATTATAATACAAGTTTCCAACGCAGTTTCGATTGTGTTTTTTAGTTTGTTAAACCAGCAAACAAAATGTAATATTTTAATTTTTATTTTTACTAGATTACTACTTTGAATAAATTCCAAACAATGTTGTTAGTCCAGAACATGGGTAAACAGACATAAACAAATATAGCAATGGCTTCCGAATTGAAATTCGTTTATTTTTTGCCAAGATATGATTTTTCAATTTTGATGTTTGGTATTTAAATACTAAGAACATGGCTAGATCAATGCTCCTGTTGCTGATGCTGATGCTGATCAAGAATATATAATGTTTATGGGGTCGGAAGTGACTCGTTTACTGTTACAACCTATTTCAAAATATAGTTTGAAAGGGTGGGAAGAACGAAAACGCGATCAAGCGGTCACAGTTTGAACTACAGCTTGAGGACGAGGGGAAAGAATGAGTTGATTGAGTGGCCTGACAATTCTGCCAAAAATTGCATTGCACACTTTCGGGCTGCGTCTGCTCATACCATTAACATCACTCAATTTCTGTGTGTGTTTTTACAAATTTCATTGCATACTTTCGGGCTGCCGCTGCTTACACAATTAACATCACTCAATTTCAGTGTAAGAGCAATGAGTGCTAATACCATTAACATCACTCAACTTTACTGTAAGAGCAATGAATGGAAGTACTGGAACTGAGTGAAGTGAGTGGCCAGACAATAATTGCATACTTTCGGGCCGCATCTGGAAACACCATTAACATCACTCAACTTCAGTCGAAGAGCAATGAGTGGAAGTATTGGCTGAATGAGTGAATTTGTATAAATCAAATAAAATTTAATTTGTATTAAATCTAAAAAGCGTATATGCAGTGTTGTTGAGCCTAACTAGCATAGAAAAGAGAATATATTTTGATCAATTTTGAGATTTGGCATCTTATTGTTATACCAAAATTTCGGTTTTATTTGACTACCAAAATATAGAAAATATTTATACATAACTCCCCTGATTTAACCCAAAAACCACGTCAAGAATCCACACGACATGCCAACAATTCCATTTCCACAGATCGTAAACAAAACAAATGAATTAGCAATTAGATTATGGACAGTAAAGAATACGTATCGAATCCCGTCAGTCTTTGACTATTGCTATACTAGAAAGGACCTACCATGCGGTTTGTTCATCCGTTATTATTAGCTATATTAGCAGCTCTATGTATTAATACAGGCTCTGCTGCTATGGTAAAAATTATAGAATAATTGAATCTATTATGTTTCAAAAGCATAAAAACACCAAACTTTCAGGAGCTGGAGCAAGACATATATAATCCAACGGACGACATGTTGATAACTCAAGTAAAGAAGACCAAAAGTAAGTAATAGTAAGTAGCCGCTTGATTATTTCATTTAGCATAGCCACTTCCCTGCAGACGGTTGGTTTTGCGCCGGAGTGTATTGCCCCAAGAAGAACACAGCGTCCTGCAAGACGACCAGTATCCTGAAACCAACCGAGAAGATTGAGCATGATCTGGTCGTTTTATGCCTGAATAGCACAAATTACCCATTTTGCGGCATAACACGCAGCTCAAGGGTAGTAGTGCAGGAACTAATGGAAGTGAACGAATATGGGGACATGGAATATATTACGAAAGAAAGAATTACGACGCGCGAAGGGATAACGATTCCACACTGTCCAATAAGAGGCAAACATTAAATTGCTTAGTTTGACACAGTTACGAATCGTACTAAAGCCCATAGTTGACTTTAATGTATTGAATTCTACAAAAATAAATATATATTTGTGAGCGACCACTAAATATGTATGTTTTAGAACATATATGTTGTTACTTAGTATAAATATTTAGTACAAACTTAAACGTAGAACAGAACAAACTAAGTAAACATTGTAACACACGAAAACAAAAAAAAAAAAATTCAGCTAGGTAGGGTATTTAGAGTGCTGTAAGTCTAAGGACTAGGTTATACACAAAACAAAAAAAAAACTAAAGAATTGCACCTTTTGAACACATACAAAATTCGAGACGAAGGCAAATTAAGTACTTCGGGAAATTAAGAGTTAAGCTTTGCTAATTGACTTAGAAATCAAAATCTAAGAATGTTCCGCCACGGCGCGTAGTTCCTCCATTAGGGAGGGTATGGCCCCAGTGCGTTTCTGATCCCTGCCAGCATTAAGTAGCCTGTTCAGCTGCTCTACGTCGGAGCGACAGGCGGTGACGCCCTCGCTTAATTGGCACAGATTCGGTTGGCAACGTTGGCTACGCTCGATTAACTCCAGAATGAAGCTGTTACGCGGACGACCCGTCTCGCTGGCGGTTTGTTGGACGAGCTGCGGGAAGAATAAATATTAGTTACGTGTAATTTCCAGATAGATTATATAAAAATACCTTCTTGTAGTCATCGATTAAATTGGCCACCTCGTGTGCTGGTTCTGGGGGAGCGATGAAACAAGTGGACTTGCCCGAGTCCGAAGCCTCATAGCGCGCTTTTTCCGCAGCCAGAGTTTGTTCCAGAGTCTGGGGAAATACAAGACATATTCTGATAAATCAATGGAAAATCACCCGTCACCGATTGTTCCTACCTTAATTCTGGCTAAAGCTTGCTCGTGCATTCCACTGATCTCCGCCAGTTTATGCTTTAGGCCCGGCAGCTCCTCAGCCTTCCGATGGGAAGCCCTCCCATTACGCAGCTCCTTCCGTAGAAGCTTGGCCAGCTGTGGCCCACATTTTATGTGCTGCAGCTTCCTGCCCGTTTCCATTTCCAGCACTTGGGCCAAGGAGCGTATGCAATCCACCGCCCTGTGCTCCTGTCGTTTAGTTTCCTCTCGCTCGTCGAGCAACGCTTTTACCTGGTCTTGCAGCCTTTGAATGTTTACCGAATCCGCAGAATGGTTCTCAAGATTCTCCTGGAATGTTTCCTTTAATAGCTGCAGCTCCAGCCGATTCTCCTCGTCCTTGGCCAGGCCCAATTGCTGAAGCTGCTGCAGCTCTTCATTTTGGCCAGCAAACAGTTCATTTAGCTGCTCCAATTCAACGGTTTTGAGCTGCAGCTCTGCACGCATTTCTTGCTCCAATTGTTGAGTAGCTTGCAGCGCCTCCAGGAGCTGTGTCCAATCCGCCTCCATTTCGTTTGTGCTCTTTATCTTGGCATCTTGTTGCTGTAATAGCTGCTGGAGCAGCGTAACGGTTTGCTTCTTTTGAGCTTTGACATCGTCTAGTTGCTGCTCTAAAGTCTCAATGCGTTGGATTAGAATGGGATCCTCGACATCGGTTTGTGTGGTTTGGTTTTGGCACTGCTTTACTTCCTGTTGGCTAGATTTTTCTATTATTTTGAGCTTCTTCTGCCAGATCTCTGCCTGTTGGCTTTGGTCGTGCATTTTGGCCTCTGCTGCAGCAAGATCTGTCCTCAACTGTTCACACAACTCGGCATAGTTCTTAAGTTTTCCTATCAATTCGCCTTCCTTTATGGAACTTTGCTCCTTGAACTTTTCCAGATCCCCCTGTTGCTCTTCCAATTGCCGCTGCGTCTCCTCACACATCAAACGCATCTCGTTATACTGGCCGTGAAGCCTGTGCACCTCCAGCTCCAGCTTCTGAAGCGTATTCTGTGCCTCCAGCAGGTTTTCCTTGAGACTTTCCTTCTCCAACTGCAAGGAAGCCAAGGAATGGGTCAAATTCTCCACCTGCTCAAGCTTGAGGGCGTCACTCTGACGCAGCTGTTCTTGTTCCAAGAGTTGAGCTTTCACGGTGAATTCGAGCTGCTCAAGCTGACGCTGTTGCTCCTCGTTTTGTTCTTTTAACTGCGACATCATCAGCAACTCCGCCCGAAGCTCGTTGAGGGAGTTCTTTAACCCGGCAATCTCACTCGTCTTGTTGTTGATCTCCTCATGAAATTTTAGGCTGTAAGAATGCATCGCATCAACGCTGTTTTCCCTAGTCAACTTTTGCTGGTAGTACTGCTTGAGATCGAGAAACTCCTGCTCCTTCAGGGCCAGAAGTTGTTCTTGCGTTTGCAGAGTCTCGTTGAGCTCGGCGATAACTTGACGGAGCTGCTCCCGCTCGGCGTTGACACTTCGCAGGGCGGAATTCCTCATTTCAAGCTGGTGCTCCATCTGGCTTTTGCCTTCCAGCAGCTGCTTACATCTGCCAGTCATTAACTTGCTCTCCAGCTCCATACCAGCCAAGGTCTGCTGCAACTGCCCCAGTTTTTCGTCGTGCTCGAGGCTGAGTCTCTGTATGTCCTCCAGTAGCATCTTCTTCTGCTTGCGCAGGACATCGATCAGTTGGCGTTGATCCCGGAGACGGGCCTCCTGCTGTTTGGCCTCAAATGATGCATTCGGGGCCGCATCACTCTTCAAGGAAGAAGTTGTGGGGGACCTTGGGGATCCCTGTTCCTGCTGCTTCTCCAGCGTGGCACATTTCGCATGCAATCGCATGGACTCCTGCTGCAGTCGTTGGTTTTCCACCAGGTATTTACGCTCCTGGGCATACAGACGCTCCAGGGTTTCCAGGCGACTGTGCTTCTGCGACTTGAGCTCCTGCTTGTACCAATGCTCAGATTTCAGGAGGCGTTCCACTTCACTGCGCGACCTCAGAAGCTCTTGCCTCAACGAAAACATTGACTTTTCGCGCTTCGAGGTCGATGTCTGGTCAGGATCACCGCTTCCCTCGTCGCTAGCGCAGCTGAAGTGGCCGGAGTCATCTGCCAACGCAGCAGCCGCCCCCTCGCAGTCCGAATCCATTGCAGAGCTGTATAAAGAATTTTATTTTAGGAGGGTGAGTAGTTGGCCAAAAACGAGTTTTGTGGGCGGATGCAAATCACGAAAGTGGCGTTACCTTCTTAATGCAACCTTCGACGGCAATTGGGGAAGCTTCGAGGTGTCCTACTATTTACACACAATCAACTAATGGGCTATAATAAGCGGAAGAACTACATTTTAAGCAAAATAAACAAAACATGCAGAAAAGTTTTTCCGGAACAGCTGACTGAGATTGCAGTAGGACCACACATGGATGGCAAAAAGAAGAACTAAGAAAAATACCAACTACAAAGGAATGATAAATAGTGACGAAGATACCGATGGAGTTTTTAATTCAATTTGCAAATTGCAAGGGCATATAAACTTTGGCTTTTTGAAGATAAAATATTGCAAATTATCAAAGAATTATATTTTATTATTCCTTTCCACTGATTAGTTACTATAGAGTACCCCCATCACTTGCAGTATTTAAAGTCTGATTGGCTTTTTTTTAGGGCTGGTCACACAACTTCGTCAGCTACAAACCACAGTCATCCTCGTAACGTAAGATGCTCCACAAAGCCTACGCCGCCTAGCGAGGATCGGATCGCGTGCAGAATGTGAGAACGGCCCGCCCGATTCGTCGAATTGCGTCGTGTTACAAAACTTTGGCCCTGGCCAAATCGCCAACAACAACTCGGGCATGATGGCCAGTGCGGCGGATGACTTGGCAGGCGTCAGTCAGGAGGAGGAGCAAGAGTCCTTTGTCATCTACCACGACAGCCGGCCACTGCAGCTCCACTGGCGCGGTGTGCCCCCTCTAACACGAGCGCCCGCATCTCGCATCTGCAGCATTGGCGACGTGCTGCTCCTGCTGACCACCGACCACGCCCTGTACTCCGCTCAGCTGCAGGCAAGCTGCAGCTCCCTCGACCTGCAGCTGCTGCGCACCGACGTGGTGGACGTGGACTTTTGCTCTGGCAGCCAGGAGCTGTTCGTGGTGCTCAGCAACGGATCAGTGCAGCGCCAGCTTATCACAGCGTCGGGCAGAGACATTCATCACCCGCATGCATGGCAAACACTCAGCTTCGATCCCCTGGAGCTGCTGGCCGAGGGCGTTCGGATCCAGCGTGTTTGCTGCTCCGCCCAGGGCGTGGTCTTTGTCGGTGCTGGGGGCGAAACCTACGTAATGGGCACCTGCGGCGAGGTCTTCAAAACGGAGCAGCAGCCGCGCCACATGCGTCTCTACGAAGAGGGCAAGGAGCTTCTCGACCTGGCCGCCGGTAACGAGCATTTTGTAATGCTGGTGGCACCCTATAACCTGGCCGACGATGTGCTCCAGCTGCAGGCGTCCAATGCCCGAGATGAGCCCGAGGACGACCGGGCCTCCGTGAAATCGCTGAGCAGTGGGAACTCGCAGCGCAGTTTTGCGGCGAACACGCGGCATCTACTGCACCAAGGCTACGCCCTGCTCCACACCCAACTCTTTACGTTCGGCGCCTCGAACAACGGTCTTTTGGGAACCGGAGACCACATCCGGCGGGCAAATGTAATGCGAGTGCAGAAGCTGGACAGCATGGGCGTGTGCAGCATTGCGGCGGGACTGGAGCACACGGTTTCCCGCACTCTGGACGGAAGGCTCTACCACTGGGGTCTGAACAGTCACTCCCAGCTAGGTGAGGACCTCAGCTCGCCCATGGAGATCACCATTGCGGATAACTCGGCCTGCCTGCCCATGGAACAGAAGTCAGCGCTAGAGGCTACTTGTGGGGACTACCACACGCTGTTGCTGAATGCCTCCGGTCAGATACAATCGCTTCAGCCGCCGCCACCAATGCGTCACCTGCAGCAGTCCAGCACGTATGCCCAGACCCTACTCCAACTGCAGCTGGGAGCAGCCTGGCCGCGACAGCTGCGGCTACTCATGTGCTCCGGTGGATACACGCTGCAGAATCAGCGGCAATTTCAACGGCAGTACCACTACTACCTGAGCCACCTGCAGTCGCAGCTGCAGCTGCTGCTCAAGCACCGCCAGGCTGTCCAGACCCTGGGGATCTGGCAGCGGCAGTCGGCGATAGAGGCGCTCAGTGCCCTTGGACCGCTGCTGGTCAGCTGGGAACGGATACTGTGCCTGCTGGTCGCCACCCTGCACTCCCTGGAGGGATTCTACCGTGCCGACTTTGTGCAGCCGGCGGATCTGCTCTTCATCGGCCACCACAAGGAGTACATAGAGCTCTTCGATGGCTACACCAAGGCCTATTGCGATGTCTTCTCGGTGAACGGATTTGGAGAGGCGGTGGCCGCTATCGCTGGACTCAATAGCCCGCTGGCCGAGCTCAACGAGGAGAGCTATGTGACGCGCCTGTTCCAGCAGCCATTCAGTATATACCAGCTTTTTGTCCAGTTTATGGAGCTGCTGGTGAGGACGCAGCCGGAATACGGAGAGCATCGGGTGGCCTGGACGGAATTT
Source organism: Drosophila mayri (assembly GCA_008042485.1). Taxonomy (NCBI): domain Eukaryota; kingdom Metazoa; phylum Arthropoda; class Insecta; order Diptera; family Drosophilidae; genus Drosophila; species Drosophila mayri. Next base: position 328,509 of record VNJN01010315.1, on the reverse strand, counting down.
GCGCGGCACAGCTGCATCAGTCAAGAACTGGCCGTGAATACCAGGGATTTCTGGAGCAGCAATGATCGGAATCCCCGAATCGTTCAGTTCCGAAGGCGCCAGCGAAGAGTAATCCTAACGTCAGCCCTGGTGCCCCTTAAGCTGGTCACCACGGGCATCAGCATGTCCAGCAACAGCTTCATCCTATTTTCCGACTTTCTCTGCCAAGTGGGCGGCAACTCACTGTACTCGTATCCGTTGACCACACTGTGGGTGTGGACGGAGGGCGACCTGTGCCTCAGGCTGACAACGCCCGAAAAAAGCTTTCTGGTGGCCACTCGCACCCAGGAGATGCGCAAAGTATGGCTTGACCAGCTGCAGTCCAGTATCGTTGCGTCGTTGGGCAGGCCAATAGGGAGTTCGGTGCCCAGTGCCCGTTCCACGGGCTACGAATTCAGCCGGGAGCATCCGAAGTTCTCGCGGGTGAAGGCGTGTGGCACCTGGAGGAAGGGCGTGATGCACGGGAACTGCTACCTGGAGTATCCCGATGGGAGTGTATACTGCGGGGAGCTGAATCACGGGGTCATTGAAGGTGAGTTATTTATCTTTATTTATATTTTATCTCCCTCCTAATGTTGGCTTTCAATCTGCAGGCTATGGCAAGATGGTGATTCCATCAACGGGTCTATACGTGGGCCACTTCAAGGGCGGCCGCTTTCACGGCCATGGTGTCTACGAACTGCACTGCAAGGATGCGCCCGAGAGCGAGATATACGAGGGGAACTTCTGCGAGGGCCTGTTTCACGGCCACGGAATGATGCGAAACAACCGATACATTTACGTGGGCGAGTACCAGGCTAATGCCCGCTGCGGCTACGGCGTGCTAGAGGATCTGGTGAGCGGCGACAAGTATATGGGCATGTTCGCAGACAACAAGCGCGCGGGCATCGGCAGCTGTATAACCAATCGCGGCGACTATTTCGAAGGCAACTTCGCCGGCGAAGATTTGCTGGGCAACGGAGTGGCTGTCTTCGAGAACGACTATTACTACGAGGGAGAGCTCACATTGCACGGCCCAAATGGGCGGGGAGAGTACTATATGCCCTGCGGAGAAGCAGGCAACGTTAGTGGCTCGATGGGAGCCAATGGGGAGTCAGACGACACTTGCGAACTGATCGGAAACAAGATGTTTGGACAGCTCAGCGGAAGCTGGGAGACTGTACGCATCCAGGCCGGCGAGCTGGTTCTAAATCGGCGGTTTCCAAAGTATCCTAGGTGAGTCGATGCCTTCTCTTTGAGATAAGATCTTATTTACTTAACATTCTTTCTTTATTTCAGCTCTCTGGGCCGCCAGGTGGTGGATCACAATCGCAAGTGGCGCTCGCTGTTCAACAACTTCGAGACGGACCTGGCCAACTGCACGGCGAGCAGCAATCCATCCTCTGCTGCTGGAGGTACCCTAAGGAAGTCATCGAAACCCACGCTTAGTACTGGACAACTCTGGAACTGCATTGCCGTGTACATGAGCAAGCAGAGGGCTAGGGAAGGTGCCAAGCCGGGAAACTACTTCAACAATATCCTGCTCAGCCTGCCGCTGCCGCAGAAGGCATCTTCGCCCTTAGCCAAGGCGCGGACCACAACAAACGCCCTAAGCAAGCTGCAAACGGAGGCGGCTTCGGCTCTGGACTTTCTAGGATTTCCACCACGCCGAATTCATTCCCAAGAAACACTCAACAGCAAGCCTGGGGGACTCCAGCGGGCCGACAGTTTGCTCTCAATGGGACATAACTCAACGCGGGATTTAGAGACGAGTAGCCTGGCCAGCTTCCAGCTGGACCAGAGCCTCCTCAACAGCACCTTTAACGGCGACGAATCCAGTACGCTGAACGAGAGCTTCGCTAACCTGAGCCACAACAATAACAACAACGGCATCTCGAAGCAGAAGAAAAGCAGTGATTGCTCCATCACCTCGACTGCATCGACGACGAGTGCAATGCTGGATCAGGTGCCCAGCTTTGGCATGGCCACCACGCTGACGGACCAAGACTTGGCCTCAATACGAATGTACCTGGAGCAGGCTTTTAAGGATCGACATCATCCACTGTACGCGCTGAATGAGCGCATTGCCAATTGTTTCCACTACTCATATGGCTATTGGAAGGTCAAGCCCACACCGATCCTGGCCAAGCAGGCGATGCGAGAATGGGAGTCCATATCAAGACGCATTTACCGATTTGTGCGCAAGATGTTTCCCGCCCTGCCGGAGGACTACTGCCACATGGAGGGCAGCAGGGAGGTGATATCGCACATTACGCTGCTGTACCCGCTTGTGCTCTCGGAGGGCATATACTCGACCCTTTTTGTGTTATACGCGAACAAGTACAGCCGCAAGGACGAGATGTATCGGCAGAATCTGAACCATGCCGAGAAGCTGAAGGATCAAGAACTCGTAGAACTAATGGGTCATGAAAGGTATTTACTGGAGCTCTATTAAGTAACAAATTGTTCATTATCGGCGATTCTTTACAGTTTTCTGCAGACCGTGATGCTGGATCCAAAGTTTGAGGAGTCCGTGCAGACATTGAAGCAACTGCAGGAGAAGTTTAGTCCCCAGGACATGTTGACTGTGATACAGCGCAGCACGCAGCTGCTGACCGAGGCGTACGAGCACGCCATGTCGGGTGAGTTTTTATTCAGAACCAAAATCCAAACTTTGCTGTTAATTATCCCCACTTTATAGCCAATGCCGCCCAGTTGAATGCGGACAACATGATTCCGCTCACCATGTTGACGATGCTGCGTGCTGCAGTGCCCCACTTGGGTGCGGAGCTGGCCCTGCTGGATGACCTGACGGGCCCCAATTTTCAGGCCGAGATGAATGGCATGGCCGGCTATTGCTACACCACCTTAAAGGCGGCCTACGAGTTCGTTACCTTGCGGGCTTTGCAACAGAATCCCTGAAGCAGCCTGCTTTAATATGTATTTCCACCTGTTTTTTTGTGTATTTGTTAAAAGGAGTGATTGAATCGGTTGCTCAAGGTTCGGTAACACGAACACCGCTGGAAAAGGTGTCTGATTGGAGCCACAATCGTAGGAATAATTAAGAGTGAGGCACTGTAAGGCTAAGATAAGTGAACTTTGAAATCGTATATAACTCTGTATATACTTTAGCGACAAAACTCCCTCATAGGCTAGCGGGCCACGATTCTGTACAGAAGCAAATAGTGAATGTGTATCTATATCTTTATGTATCCGAATGTATCTGTTTTATATATTCTAAGGTAACAACACATTAACATTCCGATTATTCACCAAACCAAATAAATTATCTTCTGCATAAACTAATCGGTTTTCAAGGCGTCGGTGAAGGGTTTTAGGTCCTCGTCCGTTGGGAAAAGAGCCTTTTCCAAGTGCGCGGTAAAGTGGCACTGGTCCAGCTTGTAGATTATGTACTTTTCGGGAAAAGTCGTGCCCTCCTCGTAGTTGTACACCAGCACAATGGGATCTTTTTGCTTGGCGATCTTGCGCTTGATCAAGAAGGCCACTGCGTAGGTGGCCCGTAACAATAAGTCCCGTTTGTATTCGGTGGCTTGTTTGCTGTAAAATGGGAGCATCGTGACGTTGTGGTAGATGGTCACATAATCTTCGGCGGAGCGCAAAGGGCTGACGAATATGATCGGTGCCTGGGGCCGGAAATGGGCAACCTTCTGCGCCATCCTGGTGGTCACACCAATCACCACAATGGCGACCGCATGAACCTGCAGGGATGCGATAACAACAGACTGGGCCAGGCTATCGGCCCCCGTATGGGAGCGATCACAATACGGAGCCTTGGCCAGCGCCTCGGGGCCAATCTGCTGGAAGATGGCGTCCTGCAGGAACCGGAAGTAGTGGTTGTCTTTTGGCGGGGGGCAGGAAACCATGTACTTGTCCGGATAGTAAAATGCATAGTAATAGTGCGCCGGATCTACGCGAAGCTTTTGCTCGTTTAACAGCCGCGGATCGAAGATGATCGGCTTCTGTGAAGCGTAAGCCATCTGCATGAAGCACTCTGCGTCGGGACAAAGGTGCATGATGTCCGGAACGATAGCCGGTGGGGCTAGCTCCACCAGGAAGCCATCGTACCGCTTGGCAGCCCAGTTGAGTTCACCGTCGCAACCCTGGATCTCGTTGAGGACCACCCGGGCGTACAGTCGCATGCCGTCGCAGTGCATGACCGCCATCGATTGCTCCAGATCATCCAGATATTTCGGAGTGCCCACAATGTGCGAGATGATCACGTTCAGGCCCACCTCGCGGGCAAAGGTCAAATCCTCTAGCTCCTCGTACGAGACTTGGAACCGATTGCACTTGGCCGGGAACAGGACTGGCATTTCATCGTAGAGCGCCCCGCCCTTGGCCACACAACATTTGAGATCGTCCATTTCGGAACTGCGTACCATTAGCTGGATTTCTTCACCGATCAGGATGAAGTCATAGGGCCGCACATCGATGAGCAGGAAGCGGGCGTTAACATAAATAGTCTGTTCAGTGCACCGGTCCGAGAAGCTACGATCCACCGTCAGGATGACCTCCTTACCCTTTTCCAGGTTCACGAACTTCTCACCACTAGCGAGAATCAGGGGACTCAAGGTGCCGGTGTATTGGTGGCGAGGCGAGAGCTTCGCCATGATGGAGGACACCACCGGGAAGCCGTACTCCTTCGAAACATTGATCTCTGCCTCGCGCAACTTAACGATCAGGCTCTGGTTATCGTGCTGGGTGCCGTGTGCAAGATTTATTAGGAAGCAGCGGACACCGTTTACTGAAATTATTTAATTGTAAAGGCATTGCTAGCAATGCAGCGTTTCTTACTCACTCAGGTAATTTTGGAGCCCCTGGCCACAGGTTACATTTCCGGTTAGCTCGATGCATTTGCGATTCTCGTTGGGATCTGTGGCCAGCGGCGTGGTCAATATCTCAAAGCCACTGAAGTAGTTCTGCCAGCGATCTGGCTCGAAGGGTAACAAACACAGGTCCTGACTCATCTCCTCATTGCCCATATCCTCGTCTATCGTATCGTCTCCACTGGTCCCTACGGACATCTTAGAGTTCATCATCCAGAGTTCACTATCGTTGGCTCCGATGCTGCCGTCCTCGTCATAGCCAAACAGTTTATAGAGGGTCTGGCGCCGCTGAATGCTGGCCAATTGACTCTTGGCCCGCTGCAGCTTCTCCACATCCACGGAGATGATCCGAAACTTCAAGAACATGTCGTCCATGATCGATGTTAGAGGTGGTAGGCCTTTATCTTCATTGTCACTGTTATTGCCATTGGTAGTGTCGCTCATTGTGGAAAATTTGTTGGCAAATTATAAACGAAATGTTAAATTTGTTCGGAATTTCGTAGCTTTGAGTTTGTATTTACAGATGTACAAACGATGATTTGATTGTGATCTATAACTAATATAATCTTAGAAATTCCAATGAATGCGAGATGTATCCATCGTTACTTCCGTCTTTAATTCCAAAATTAGACGTAATCCAATTACATTTTTAGAGAATTCCGATCTGTAAACTCTGAGGAAAAAAGTAAACACATGAAACTTAGAGGAAGCTTTCAAATTCAAACGATAATTGAATAATTATTTCTGTGCCATTAGCCACGCATACGTGCAGCTATAAAATTACATAATGCTCCTCAGCTGCAGCCTGCAGCTAGTTATCCGCATTAAAGTCCCAACCAAATCGGAATTCGAACCCGAGTCCGAATCGGATTCGACCCCTTTCGAACCCGGGAACTTTGTTTATAGTTTTCCCTGCCCTTTTGCCACCCAAGCTTTCCCATTTCCCATACTCCCCTTTTGGATTATCCAGTGATAAAAAGAAACCGCAATCGGAGGCGCAGGTAAGTTAGGGCCAAAGTAGCTGCCGCTGTTGGTGCTGCTGCTCCTTCGGCTGTTTCCAATTTTTGTTTATTTCCGTAATTTATTTGCCCGTCTTGCCTGAAGGCGAAAATGTTAAATTTAGCATCGAGCGTCAAGTGAAATGTTTACAATGTGAGAGAAAGTTAAATGGTAGAGTGGGTGGGGCCGGAAAGTAGGGAGCCATGGACCCAAACTAAGCGTTTTAGAATCTTTTCGGAATCTTATTTCCGCGCCGGAGCCCCGCCCGCCACTTGAGGCCCCGAGGAAAAAAGGGAAAACATAAACATCCAGGAATGTTTAGAGAATAAAAATGTAGCTCTCCTTGTGTATTTCCCCCCTTTGTTGTTTATTTTTTGCCCCGCCGCCAACTGACAGATACACCGGCTGACGGAGGCTGAGGCCCGAACCGGGGTCTGCTCTGGCTGGAGGACTGGGTGTGGCCGCGGCCATGTTTAGACTAAGCAGCCGATCATCATCGGACTGCGGAAAGTGTAGAATTCTTCCCGCTCGACTGCGAAAATCGCTTGAACTTTGACGCCGAACTGCACTCATCGATTCGTTTGTTCGCTTTTCCCCCTTTTTTTCCGTTTTTAGACACGAATTTTTCTATGCCAGGCGGAGTGGGTGGATGTGCCTCTAGCTGGTGGTGCGGGTGTGGGTGCGAGGCTGGAGTGGGTGGTGGACGGTGGGGCTGCCCATCTGCTGCCATTGAGCAACATAAATTGCCCTGCTCCTTGGCTCTGCTCTGCTCTGCTCGGCTCGGTTCGGTTCGTCGGACCGCTCCGATCGTTGTTCCCCTGCACTTGAGAGCAGCCCCAGCAGCAGCAGCATCCATCTCTCGCGCCCTCTCTTTCCACTTTCCTGCCAGCCGTCTCTTTTCTTCGCCCTGCTCGTCCATTTTCATTTCGTGAATAGAATTTTCTAAATGTCTTTGAGTTTTCAAAATTTTGGAGCGTAGGTGCAGTGCGTCGCGAAGCGTCAGCGTGTACGGTTCGCTTTTAAGGAAAATCCACAAAAACGTTCGGTTAATTAAATAGAAAATAAAAGGAACAATATACACCTGAACAAACCACAACCACCTAAAACAAAAAAACTAAGAAAACTAAAAAACCTTTTTAAAAACCTTTGTTTAAATTTTGTGCCGCTGTGAGAGGAGGAAGAGGATCCTTTGCGAGAGACTTCCTGCGGAAGTGGGCGTTTTTCCGCCACTGTTGCCAAGTCCCCATATACACCAGCACCACACACACCCACACACAGACAGCACACCACACACCACACACAGTGGCGATAATTTTTCATCTTTCCAATATCCCACTCGACTGGCAAAATATTCGCTTCTGCCGTTTGGCTAAAAATATTTAAAAATCCAAAAATCCACTCTCGTCGCCTGGCCTGGCGGCTAGCCGCTTCAACCTACTACGGCCGTCCGCCTGCTTTTCATAATTTTCAGTTGAGTTTTATTTATTTATCCTATACATACTCGCACGTCCACAGTCCACGGTCCGCAGTATTGCCTTTTCTTGTTGTTTTCTGACTGTCGAAAGTTTTGCGCTTTCTGCGCTGCTCATTTCATTTGGCATGTCGTCGTTTTTGTTTATTTCACGCCGCCTCCTCCACTAGATTTCCCCCCTTCGACTTCCCAGTTCCGTCCGGCTTTCCACCCTTGGCCGTGCAGTTTTCCTGACGCAACTCTTGGCAGATTTTTCGCGGCTTTTGTCTCCATGATGCCGCTCCTAATTGTCCCAGCCCCGTGAAACAAATCACAACTTAATGGGCAGCCTCCATCCCGGCGGTGGTTTACAACTTCCTTGGCCAGATATCCGAATAGAAATATATATATATATATGTGATATATATATAGGTATATATATATATATATGGTAGTTGGCATCGGAAGACAGCTGTGTGCATTGGCAGATGCCATCAGCATCATCATGATCATCGTCCATTGCGTATGTGGGGGAAGTCCATAAAAAAAAGAAACCAAACCAGCACACAGTTATAAAAATAAAACTATTTTCGTATGGCCCGTGCGCATATATAGACGCTCGATCATTAGACATTCGAATCGGGATCGGAGGCCCCAGTCAGCACAGCCTCTTGGCACAGTTTTCCAGAGAGCACACAGATCGGTCCATAAATCAATCGAACCAAATTAAATTAATTCAATATCTAAACAAGCGAAAACACAAGAAGCAATCTCGTCTCATCACGGTGCCATGTGTGCTGATGGCTATATCTCGCGAATATCGAGTATATATATATACAGTGTAACGTCTATATAAATTCTAGTCGATTTGTCTTTTTCCGCTTACTGGCGTTTTATTCGAGCAACGACAGGAAAGGGAAAAAGGCGTATTTACTATGAGTTTGGCCAACAAGCTATCTATTTTCTATGATACATATATATACAGGTGAGTATACAGCAGCTAAAGGATGATGCATTTTTGCGTAGGATATATTTCATCTGGCTAATCAAAGTCAACGGCTTCAGCGATGCAGGCAAACTCATTTGGCGGCTCATTTGCCATCATTATCTTGAAAAATATTCCCGCGATCCGGCCAACACAGTCTAATTAAGATTTGAGATTCTTTAATGTTTTTTTAACAGAATTTTTTGATGAATGCGAACAGGAGCGATGGGAAGAAAATTGGGTAGTAAAAATCACAAATGACATGGTTTTATAAATCACAAAAAAAAAGCGAAACCAAAACAGTGGCCAACACCCAATGAGTAATTCCCTAAAATAACAAAAGCGGAAAATATGTGTGTTTGTTCTCATTAAAACTGAACAATATTCGGAGCTTCTAGTTTCACAAGAACATATCAAGACCCCCGGCAATAGAATTTACACACGCCAAGATCGAATTCCTTAAAATCGGCTATTTAGTTTCGATTTAAATCTTTCAATTGCTTTGAATATGCTCTGCATTTTTCGTTTTCAAATTCCGATTAATATGGAATATGAAATTACTTGGCAGTCCGAACAAAGAAATATTAAATATTAAAGAACCGATTCTTGCCAGATTTCCCCCGGCGCGGCGGCTATGGTGAAATTTAACAAATTGCTCTGGGCCACGGCGGCAGCAGAACCAATTCAGATCCAAATCGGGGGGCATTCTTCCATATTTCTGTAGCGTTTCAAATGAAACGAAAATTAAATGTAAAATTTATTGTTGCATAAACAAAATGCCGAGAAACCGACCGCATCCAAATCGAACGATGCGTATGTGGCACCTTTAAGTATTCCTCGGCCCCTGCTCTCGATCGCTCCAACCATCATCCATCCCAGCAGCCCCATCTTCTTGCCCACATGCCCCCAACATCTTCATCTCCTCCTGACCGACCCGGCGGCTGCTGCTATGTGGAACGCTTATAGTATGGAAGGCTGGAGAGGATGGAAATCGGGGTGGAGGTGGAGGTGGAGGCGGAGGTGGGGAACTTAGTGCTGCCTCATGCCCAGTGGCCAAAAATAACATCAATGAGGGCAAGGCGCGGAGACGGACGCCGTGTGTTTGCTTTGTTTATAGTTTTCGTGTAAACAATTGCAAACGGAAAAACAGAGTCCACGGCGTGTTCATGTTCGAGAAAAATCAAATCTGGAAAATACCCAAAAAAATAGAAAACCGAAGCGATTCGAAGCTGAAATCGAACTGAAGAGCAGAGGGCAAATGAGGAGCTCATTTTCTGCTCTAAACGTGATTTTCTTAACAAAAATTTACTAGAAAAAGGAATTTCAAATGGAATGTATGATTTATAATTAAGTAAAGATACATCTTAAGAGTTAGATTTATATTTTAATTTGTAATTATCATTCCTTTTCAGCTTGAAGTTCATCCTCAAGTTACTATACAAATTATTATTTTTAGCATGTTGAATATGTTTAAAATACAGATTAATTTATTCAACCTTAGATTTTGTTCCCTAATTTGTTAACAAATTCAGGTCATTTCAGTTACATTCAGACCCTGTTTCCAGAGGGAACATAAATTATGAACATTGAATTGCAGGCAGGAATTCAGATGTGCAATGGATGGACTGGGAGATGGCAGATGGGTCTCTGGACGCGGCCAGAGGCTTGCTCTTTAATTAATTCTTAGAACGGGTTTCCAGTAAATGCCCCCGAACCCATATTGTACATATGGCGTGTATGTAAGTGTCTGGATATTGGCCAATAACCGGTAAACAAGGCGACCAGCAATTCCGATTTCAATTCCATTTTATTTTTGGCAATATAAAGAGCTGTCGCCGCTGGCTCAGAGTCAAATCAAAGTCAGACTTTCAGCCACTCAGACAGAGCAGCAGCAGCATCAGGATGTTCAAGATTGTGAGTATGGCGGCCTTCCCAAGGATTATCTCATTCCCAAGCCATCATTCTGTCAGGTCTTCATTTCTCTGGCCATCTGTTTGGTTGTCGTTCTAAGTGCTCCGGTGGAGCACGCAGACGCCCAGCCACCAGTGGCCATCCTGGAGTCCACCCACGAGAAGCACGAAGATGGATCCTACAACTTTTCATACCTGGGCGAGGACGGCACTCATCGCCATGAGGAGGCTGTGGTCAGGAACCAGGGCACTGAGAATGAATACCTGGAAATCAGCGGCTCCTACTCCTATTTCGATGCCAATGGCAAGGAGGTGGTGGTGAACTACAAGGCCGATGACCATGGATTTGTACCCGAGGGTGGAGCCATCCTTCCCCAGATTTCCCTGGCCGCTAAGCAAGTCAGCGAGCAAGTATCGCAGCCTGATCTGGACTATGATAAGCCACCAAAGGTCTAATAAAGGAATGACATTAATGGAATTTTATTATGGGTATTAATGGGGGATAAAGAAATGACATCTTAAGAGTAGAAACTGACAGCAAGTCCCAAAAGAGCACTCAACATAAATATATCTCAAACATAACAATTTTGATGGACTTATCTGACATTCCAGAGAGCCGAAGTATTTTTGGGATCTCCAAACATATGTTTTATATAAATCAGAACTAATTATGCCGAGCTGTGAATGGAGAGTGTGGGATTATGTTGGTATTTTAATTAAGAAAATAAGTTTAAGTTGATATGTATTAAGCCTTAGTGGAAAATTAAAAAATTACTTTAAGGAATTCAATGAAATTAATATTTATAATTCATAAAACTTGAACAAATCAAGAACGATGGATTTCTAATATGAAATATTCGTTCTGCCAACGAAGATACACATACATATATATTTTTAAACATTCCCAAACATATATTTTAAAATAAATATTTATATTAATTTAAAACTTCGAGTTCTTGCTTTTGAAATTCATTTACCTTTATAATTATAACTTTAAAAAATGCTAGATTAGCTTACCTGTTTATAAGATAATAATATTTAAACTTCAATTAATATCCATACTATTTAAACAGTATTTAAAATTTTACTTTCTTCATTTAATGCAGAAACAATTTCAACTACAAAATAATAGCTAGAGGACCGCCTGCTCGGCCATCCTGGGGTTTGTATAAGTTAACAGTGCGCTGAACAAATTGAAAATACAAAAATACAACTAGGGACAAAGGGGGCGGGGAAATAGGAATCAGGATTGGGCCGGGGACATTATTATAATACATAAAAGCTCAGATATTAAATTAAAAACAATGCAATAAATAAGAATGGGATTGGGATCACTTCTTCACCGGCGTGGGCGGTGGCGATCGATAGGAGTTGACCAGACCGCCACCCGAGTTGGGTTTGCGGGTCTTCAGGCGGTTCTGGAGCGTCTGGAGCAGTCCGGCGAGCACATCGTGGTTGGGTATCTTCTTGGCGAAGAGCAGGCGCTTCACGGAATCGTCGTAGGTGAGCAGGGCCACCATGTTTTGGAGCAGGAAGCACTGGCAGTACTCCAGCAGTCGATTGGCATTGTAGACCTGGAAAACCAAGACAATTAGGAGATCCCCTTTTCCATAATTATAGAACTACCTACCTTGGCGTGTATGTACATGGCCACCACATTGTCCACATCCACCATTTCGGAGCAGCGTGCCTCCGTGTAGCGGAGTAATCCCTCCAGCTGGAAGAAACTGGCAGCTGCCATCAGTTCGAGGACATCGCCGTGAGCCACATCCAGGGAGTTGCAGCCGCCGCTGTAGAGGAACTGCATCACCAGCTGGAAGATGTGGTAGCGGATGTCATTGATCTGGACCGTGGGCGTAGAGCTAGCCTCGCTCAGCTTGGAGCTCAGCATGCTCTGGAAGCGGGGCGAAGCTGTGACCAGGACAATCTTGTGTCCATAAAAAATCTTGCCTTCGACTCTGTAAAATTAAATTAGTAAAAATTTATTAATTTTTGAGATCCATTTAGTCCCATTAATGCACCCACCTGAAGGTCACATCGCTCAGCTCTGGATTGTTGACGAACTTGGGATCGATCCGTGATCCCTGTACAGGTTGGAGAGGCGGTTGCTCCTTGACCGGCGGCAGTGTCTCCCAGCCGAAGCAGGTGGCAAAGATGTCAGCCAGGAGCAGGGTGGTGCCCTCGTTTTTATTTCGGAAAATATTGAACAGCAGCGGCAGGCACTCGCTGACGAACTGGGCGCTGTAGTCATCGGGACATACCTGCAGGAAGTCCTGCAGGAGCTGATCTATCACCGCGTCCAGTCGCAGGTCATGAGCTGCCGACAAGGCGTGCATCCAGCAATGAAGGGTCCAGGGCACACCCAGTTTACGTAGCTCAATTGTGATGTCTGCAGAAGGAAGGGCATTATGAGTTGGTAATTTTCGCAGAGAAATTAATAAATATTAAAAAATTTTAAGGTTTATATTATAAACTCTTATTTTTTGACAATTTTATATATATTTTTTGAGCTGTTAAACTTATTAATCCCGCTTTAAACTCATCTGATTCATTTGGCAGACGATAAATCTTATTCAAGCTCAAAGGCCCAGACTTAACTTGTAAACAAAGCTCTTGCAACGGTTTCTCAACATATCCGGTTTTCAAATTATATTTTGACTAATTTTAAGACGAGCTTAAGCCGATTTAATGAATTAGAAAATCATTAAAAAAAGATTGAATCACTTAATCGGTCATTGCGTTCCTTTTGATTTGCATTTCAAATAGTATTTTGGTTTATTGAAGAATTTGATAGAAGGTTTATTTAAGTAACACAGAAATAACACAGTAAATATATTTCAAAAGATTAACATCAATTTAATTAAAAGTTTCTCAAATTATATCTCTTTTCAAAAACCTCTGACATCATTTTAAACTTATTAATAATTTACAAATATTTAATTTAAAGCAAAGTTTTTAAAGAAACTTACCCAAATGATTATTCTCGGCGCTGTGGTACATGGCCTCCTGGAGTCGCTTGATTTGCGTCTTATTCAGCAGCGGCAGCAGATCCTCGTTATTTCCATTGGCACTCACACTGCCAGGTCCACCGGCTCCTCCTCCGCCTGCTCTCACTCCCCCCACATCGCCCTCGGCCAGCATCTCCTCCAGCGAGAGCACATCCCTCGTTCCGGGTGAGACGGGATGAGTGAGCAGCTTCCGAAGACACGAGCGATGTCCATGGGCTGCTGCCACGGAAATGGCGCAGAAGCAACCCTTCTGTGCGGATCCAGCGAAGCACAAAGAGTCCTTTTGCTGGGTGGACATGAAGGCATTGGCTCCATGAGCCAACAGCAGGGCCACAATCTCCAAGTTGCCCGTTCCGGCAGCCAACTGCAGGGGTGTCAGGGTGCACTTCTCCTCGCTGCTCCGGGCGCCGCCCTCTACCTTGCCGCCCCGCTCCAGCAGAATCCTCAAGGCCACATAGTTGGCCCTGCTGGCAGCAAAGCTCAGCGCCGTCCAGTGCTGGGTGTCCGATTGGATTGCCGGATGGCCAGGGCTACCGGACGGCGGTACCTCCACATTTGGATCGCAGCCGGCGTCCAGGAGCGCGTGTAGAGCCACCTCGTCATTACGGATGCTGGCGATCATCAGAGCGGTCAGTCCGGCGCTGTTTTGGGTATCGTAGCGGGTTGTGGGTGGCAGCAGCTGGGCGGCCTGGGCCAAGAGCTCTGCTCGTCCGGTTAGGAGAAGCTGGTGGGAAAATGGGGGAAATGTTAAGCTCTCCAGATCTTCAACTGCTCCCAAGGAAAGTACTTACCTTAAAAGCTACACCAATGGTGGCTCGTCTGCCCAGCTCCGAGGTATCTTCGCCGATACCAATCCCGATGCTGCTGACCACCGGCGAGCTGCAGCTGCTGCTTCCCGTGCCCGTACCCGTCGAACTGGCGGCGGGAACATTGTTGAAGTGCGTCTTCTTGGTGGGCAGCTCCTCGTCGTGCGCCACCGGGCGGATGGGGCAGTCCACGCCGGGTAAGAGCAAGCGTGCGGCCTGCATGATGTCATCCTTGTCGATCATCACGGCGCTCCGATGCTCCGCATGGGCGGCGGCCACTCGTAGCCACTCGGCGAGCGGCGGCAGCACCACATAGGCACGCTCGTAGCAAAGCTCCTGGACATGGTGGCCCGCCGAGGCAGAGGCACCACCCGCACCAGGAGCTGCAGCCGGTGCCTGGCCAGCGTTGCAGCCCGAGGCAGCCAGTAGCTCTGTGTGCTCCAGTTGGGAGCAGCGCATGAAGTAGAAGAGAGCGGCCAGAGCGGATCCAGAAAGGGCGGCGGCCAGCTGGAACTCCTGCTGCGTGCGCAGCGCCTTCTCCTTCAGCTCCCTTACACTACCCACGCAGGTGGCCAGCGAGGAGGCACTGGCCCATCTGGGCAAAGCCAACGCCCCACTGGCCACTCGACCGGCATTTAAGTGAGCGAAGGGCTGCAGCAGACCCCACACGTCGCCGGAACTGGCTATGCTCTGGTCCAGGGCAGCCGCAGTGCTTCCGTTGCACTGCAGCGCGATCTCTTCCAGCAGATTCTCGATGCCGGCACAAAGGTACACCGCCGCGTACTCGTGTATGAACTTTCCCAGCCGAGCATCCGTCATCCAGCGGTAGAAGCGACCCACCGACAGCTGAAGGCCCGCTCTGGAGGATTTGCTCTGCTTAAGCGCGCTCTCGCCGGGCACAGCGAACATGGCGGCGGCCCTGAGGCAAGCCTTCGTGCAGGAGTCCGCCAGCGAGGAGCTAAGCACCACACGCAAGGCGCCGGCCACTTCCTGCTTGGAGCAGAGGCCTATGCCCGCGGAAAAGCGTTGAATTTCGCGGGCAATCCTTACCAGCGCTCTCTGGAGGAGATATCCCAACCGGGAAACCGCCTCCACGGCCAGGTGCTCCGCCTGCTGCTGACAGCGTCCGTTGCGGAGCACTCTCAGGATGCACGGCTGGCTCCAGGGCGGATGCTGAAGCTCCACCAGCCGGTTGTGCGAGTCCACCCACACAAACTCGTCTGCACTGGTGCTGGTCACCACGGTCTCCAGTGAGGAGTACCTGCCCAGTCGGCGGGCCGGCTCCGAGCTCTCCGACCCGGCGCTCAGGCTGCTGTAGGTGCTGCTACTCGTCTGGGAGCGCAGCGTAAGCATGGCGAGCTTGATGTCCTCCAGTCCGGTTCCACTCCACGGCGCCTTCCCCGCCGGCATGATGCCACGATGGCGTCGCGACCTGGTGCTCCTGTTGGTCACCCCAGCCGCCAGTCTATCCTCGGGCAACGGTCCCAGGGTCATTCCTCCGGCTGGTGAGGAACTGTGACCACCCGTATCCGACATGCTGGCATGTCCGGAGCTGCGATTCTCATCCGAGGAGCTGTGGCATTCCTGCACTCGCTGCAGCGCCCGGAATTGGTCGTGCTGGTGCGTCCTAGCTGGCGAGGAATTCGCCGCCGTTGTGGGTATTCCAAGCGTGGGTCTGCTGGGCGAGACCTGGTTCAAACTCCCGCTCAGCTGCGGCGGCTGCGACTTCACCGGAGTACTCTGAACGGTCAGGCGTGCCGGACCCGCCACTGCCCGCTGCGGAATCAGGGCCTTGGAGGCGGACACGGGCGAAGTCAACTGGCTGCAAGAGCTCACCAGCTGGGATCCGGGGCTGGAGACCACCTTGTGGGGGATGCTCTTGTTGTTGTTGGGCTGTTGGGCCAGTTCCTTGAACACCCGAGGCGCTGGAGTGGCCATGGCCACCGCCAGTCCCTTTTGGAGGCCACCGCCATGTGGCGTCTGTGAGTGGGACTGCTGCTGCTGCTGCTGTGGAGGGGACTGGAGCTGTAGTGGCGGAACGGGTGGCAGGCCGGTGATCTGGCTGGGAGCGGGTAGCTGGCTGAAGTTGGGCTGCAGGTTGCCAGTGGGTCTGTCAAATTATAGAAATAAGATTTTAGAAAGTGTATTTACGATTTTTTAAAATTATAAAATGTAAAAAATATAATTTAAACAAAAGAATTAGGCAGTTTGACTAAATAAAAAAAGGAATTTAATTAAGAAAACAATATATGTAAAAGTAAATTGGTTTCGCCAAGTTCATTGCTTAAGTCATTTGTTTTGGCCACAGTTTAAACTACGAGCAAATCTATAGCGCTCTTTCCCTCCCTTTCCTCTCGCCCACAAGCTGTAATTCAAACTGTGGCGTAAATAATTACTTAATATTCGATTAGATGCCATCTCTGCCACACCTGTTATCATTCTTTATAAATAATATCTGCCAATTAAGAAACTTTGATTTGCATAGCAAAATCATAAATATATTTCAAATATTTTCGCAGCTAAGCTGACCCATTTCTGGACCCATAAATGATGCAACTCATTAAGATTCCACTAAAGAAGCCCGGTTAAGATAAACAAAGGCTTTGGCTAACGGACAGACGGGAGAAATGTCACCTCGACGCTAATCTTTGTTCACACAGACTTGACAGTCTTCTAGTTAGTCGCGGGCCAAACCCGGAGCAGTGACACCTAATTAAAAGTAGAGGTAGTTGGAAGATATAAAAATATATATAAAATAGGCCTTTGCCAAGTCGGCAGCTTGGTTTATGCTAAATTTGTGTCAAATGTTTCTGAAAACTTTGAGAATACTCTACACATTTAAAGCCAATAAATTTGTTAATGAAGGCAGGTAGTTCTGTAAACTTATATTACGAAAATTTTAATATATTTCGATATTATTACGAATTTATCAAAGAGAACCATAAGGTCCCCTTTTTTGTATTTATTTTTAAATATTTGCAAACCCCTCAAAAAAATCATAAATCCCTTCTAAAAGCAAGGGCATAAAACACGCTTAATTTCTTCTTTAGCTAAACATTTCCTTTTGTTTCGGAAAGTGGGTTGATCTTCGTTCTCACAATTCTTGCCACCATCCATGATTCTCATCTTCCAGCTGGGCTTGGTTGTCGCAAAATAAAAAGCGATATTAAAAGCCAGTTACGATTTTTCATTTGCATGTGACTGAGTTAGTTGTCCGCAAAATCTCTTCATTCTTTATGATTTCTGACCATTGTTATCGCTCAGATTTCTGACTATATCTATGCTGTAACTTGAGCTGTGATTGACCCAAATTCGGAGCTTCGCGATAGCTAGACGCATGTTTTATTGTCTTTCCTGACAATATGTCTCTAATATCTTTAATACAGATCTTCTGTTCTGGGCTAAATACGATTTATGCAAGGAATTTTGCATTTCTTCGGAGTTCTGTTATTATGATCTAATTCTGAACTTGAAACTTGATTGGGCTTTGGTTATCGAACAGTGACCTCTGCGTTGCGGTTTATTTATTTGAAAATTAAGAATATAAGATTTGTTTTTTTACAATATTGAAGTTCTAGATTAAATAATTGAATTATTAGTTATTTACATTAAAAATAAATTGCCTTAAACCTAATAACAACATTCTTAAAACATTTAAATAAGTATACTTGATCCACTTTTAAAATGCTCATTTTACTAGTTTCTTATGTAAATTAAGGCCAAACTTTAATGATTTTCCTTTCAACATTATGACTTATAAAACCAACATCATCTCTAATGGGAGACATTAAAATCAACAGCTTTAAGTTTTAACTGTCCAAGATTCTTTAGAGTGTGGGACTTGGATTAATTTTATTTTTTTCTGTTTATAACAATTCGGTTTTTTGTCTCTGATCCCTCATAATCTTATCTTCACAGAATAATGTTTTGAATTTCCATTTTCCCAACTCTTCTGTCACCTTTATTACTTTCTGATCGGATTGCTTTCCCAATTTTCTCAATTATTCTTCCCTTTGAATTATTTTTGACATCTTCCCAATTGCATTTCGATTGCATTCTCGTCAGATTCAAGTCTCTATTGAACCCTGCTCAAGTTCCTTTCCCTTTTTCCAATTAAAGGCCACCCAATTCTACGCCCAGAAGAAATCCCTTTTTCGCCAACTTTCACAATAGAATTGCAGTCGCACAACAAAAATAGAAAAACAAGAAATGGCGAAGGAGATCGGGGGATCGGGCGGTAGTAAATAATGGCGTATGATCCGCCAAGTTCCCAGTACCGTTTCGCTGCCCTCCGCCACTCCTGGACGTAGCTCCAGTCGCACGAGTCCGTCTCCGCCTCATCTTGGCCAGGGTCGTCGCTATCGTCGTCATCATTATCGTTGCCATCGCCGGCAACGTCGGCTGCATCGGATTTCGTTGGACCCACGACGGCCAGAGTCGGTTTTGCCACCGTTTCCACCAGGGCACTGGCTCGCCGGTAATTGCCTTCAATTCTGATATTAATTACGCCGTTCTGCACGCTCTCAATGTAGGGCGGCAGTTCGTCATCCGTCCGCAGCTCCACTGCCGCCGACGCCGCTGCCATGGTCGTCGCCGACGTGGTTTCCCCCTTTATCTTCTCCGTGCCCGCATCCGCATCAGTCATCGCCTCCTTTACCGCCGGATTAACCTCTTCGTGGGTCTTCAGTTTCTGGGACATCTCCTGCAGCAGCTGCGAATGCAGTTCTTTGGGCGATGGCAGCGGCGATGGCTGTCCCCGGTGGATGGAGTCGCCGAAGTATATGACCACCTTATGGTTGGGTTTCCGTCCCGGCCGCGTAGAGTCCTCCTCCGCAGCCCAATCCGGCAGCTCCTCGATGGGTGTGGGCGACGGGGTCTGAGGAGGCCGTGGCACGGGTAGCTGCTGTGCCAGCATCTCGCTGTTCCTCAGCGACTGTGGCTGGAAGTTCTTGAGGGAGATGCCACGCCGGCGCAGGATGAAGTTGTCGTTAAGCATCCTGCTGAGCAGGGAACTCGCCGGGGGAGTAGCTACGGGAGCTGGGATTTTGGGGGAGGCGACCTTCTTGCCACTCGGCTTGTAGCCACGCAACTCGCGGCACAGGCTGCAGGTGCAATCTTTGGTGCAATACATGCT
Source organism: Drosophila mayri (assembly GCA_008042485.1). NCBI lineage: Eukaryota > Metazoa > Arthropoda > Insecta > Diptera > Drosophilidae > Drosophila > Drosophila mayri. The sequence goes on along the minus strand of VNJN01010315.1, from coordinate 309,352 downwards.
GCTAAGGATGATGTGGCTCTCAGTTTGGCTTTGGTCTCATGGCAGTCCTTAAAGCCTTTTTCCATATATTTTATTTATATAAATTATAATTAAATATCCAGGCTTTTTTAAGACAGTTTTAATCTCGTTTTCAATTATTATAATCACAAATGGAATTAGTATTGAAATAGGGATTTATCTTTGGTTCACCTTCTAAAGGTCACTTCTAACATAATTTATTTTTATTATAGAATAATTTTCTTGTTTTTATATATTGAATTTTAAGAAACTACCAAGTATTTTTTAAGTAGTTTTATTTTTATAATACGTTTGCTGTTTTATAATGAAATTTCAGGTTAATTCACTCTTTCTTTTGGATTTTATATTTCGTATTCCATAAAATTACACTTTTTGTAGTTCTAAATTAATTTTCTCGCTTTAATCAATACTTCTTTGATTTAATAATATTGATTTCGCAGCTTCATTATGGATTTTTTCAAATATTTTTCGGAGCAAAGCCACCTGCTGCTTCTTCATGTACTTTAGCTTTTTCCATTTCACTGTCGCACTTTGTAATAATGGTAATTATGCAAATTATAAATTATCATTGCTCTGGTGCTCAGCCAGCCGCGGCCGAAGCTCTCGAACTCTTTCGGAAATATTTCAAAAAAACGCGCTTGCTTCCAGTTGAAACTGAAGCTGAAGTCCGACTGAAACTGAGCTTGGATTTTGGATTCGATTCGAGCCACAGCTGCTGCCTCTGCCTCGGCAGCAGTCTCTGTCGGCGTTGACTTCTACTGCGCTGTCGAGTCATTGCCGATGGCTATATCTATACAGTAGAGGTAAAGATAATAGCTGCTGTTGGAGTTTTAGTTTAAAGAAACCCTTGTGCTCCATATGGTTTATATTTGTGAAAAGAACTTGTTGAAGAAATTATGTTTAAGGCTTTTAGGAAGTGTTTATATTCTCGAACTATCCAATTTTATAATAAAGAATGCGATTTCGTAGACTAACCAGATATTAAGATGTTTTATTTAATAGAATTTAATAGTTTACTTAAGATTTTTTGTGGATAATACAAATCAAACTGCTGAGCTCCTCATAACACGTTTTTTTCATATATTGATTTGTATCTCTAATATATATCTCAACATTTATGTAAAACTTATCCAAATTTACTTAACAATAATAAACATAATAATTTATTTAAACTAGCGATATTTTTACTGCTATTATTGTAGATGTTTTTCCTCATTTTCACAGCGCATTTTGGGCCTTATGCTGCGGGGCTTTAGAGCCGATGCAAGCCACCTTGCGCGGAGGGTCGGGTCTTTGGCTCTATCTTGGGTAATTTTTCCATTTTCCGTTTTCTGTTTTCCATTTTCCATTTGTTTCTCAGCCTCTCAGCTGTGTGACCAAAACAATGGAACTGCCACTGCGGTGGAAACGAGACAAGACAGCAGGCAGAGGCGGCTTTTGAGGGCTTACTTCCAGTTCGAGTTCGAGTACTGGAGTAGTATCACTGAGTTTTCTTTTTCATTTTCCCCGCTTCACTGTTGTTGTTTTTCTAGCTTGCAGGTAATTTTCAAAAAGTCACTGCGATTGGTAGCAGTGATGCTCAGCGGGGCGAAATAATTAAAGAACGCGTGGAAAATGATCAAATGTTAAGGTTAATCACAAAGGAAATAAGCTTTAAATAGGATGAAGATTTTCGCTTTTCTAAAAAGTAATATAATTATATATTTAACCAAATCCCTGATTAAGAGGAAATGCAGATAATAATTGTTGAATTCATTTAATCCCTGGTGAAGGGGAAAGTAATCCGAGCTTGAATTTAAAGACTTCCCTCTGAAAACATTGAACCAAGAAGAGGCTGCAAAAGTGTAAACAGATCTTCACTTTTAAAACATATTTTCATCTAGAATTTTAGCTAATTACCAGCTATGAAAATTAATGGAGTATCTTGTACAAAGCAAAGCCAATTTTATGATCACACACATTGTATTTCCCACCTCCGAGAGGCCTCCCAGCCAGCTCCGAAGACGTGACTGGGCACCATCTCTGGTGGCTCTGGATTTAATTATGTATAACTGTTCCGCGGGGCCAAGGGAGCGCAACCAGAGGAGCACCACCCAGCGCACGAAGGTTATACAATCTTGACACTTATCAGATCGTTTTGCCAGCTTCCTTTCCCTAGCTCCAGTCCAGGTCCCCTTCCCAGTCCCAGTCCCAGTCCCGGATGGTAAGATTCTCGGCCAAACAGCCAAGCAGCTCAGTGGTTCTGAGCATGGGCAGACGTGCGTAGGCCCGCAGATGCATCTACAAGATACATCACATGTGTGGAGCAAATAAATTGCCCAGCGTTGCCTGCTTCTAATGATTTATACAAGCAGCTCCGGCGCTGACATAACGGTTTCTTTGGGGTTAGCCTTTTGTTTCTCCCAATATAAGTATAAAGCCAGGCATCCACATCCATAAACCCAACCCCATCCAGATTCGGCCACCGCCAGAAGCTTCTTTTGTGGATGAAGAATGAAATGGTAGATGGGAGCGGTCCGAGACCACAAAACCCAACCATAATCCCATCCACAGCCACTGACATACGCACAAAGCAATTGCAATTAGAAAGCCACGATCCAGATACCCAAATTCCCGACGAAAACGAATAAAGAAAGATCGGGCATTGGAACGCCCACGTAATACGGAAAACTCGGTGCCGCTCTATCTACTCGGACTCGTATGCGACTATAGTCGTATCGGACCGTCCGATTATACAATAACTTTCCTCTAAGCCAGCTGGATTATTAAAAAAAATTACACTCTAAGCAATTTTCGCATTAAAAAGTTTAATTTACGGAAAAGTAATGACAGGCCATAAATATGCTTACACCCATTAGGCCGCGGCTCTTTACGCCGCACTCGTCTCGCTGGAGACCTCCCAAAAATTAAAAAAAACGAAACAGAAGCCCACAAAACACTGAAACTATGTACACCAAAAGGTTTAATGTAATATTCGCGTGTTTATAAAACAACTCGGCCGCAGAGACGAGAAAAAAGCTGCCGAAATAGCTGGAAAAACTGGACAAAAGGCGGTAAGTGCAACTCACCAGAAAGTAAAGAGCAGATATATGGCCGTTCCGAACCTTTTGGGAGATATATACCATACATACAAATGTGCCATATGGTTATGTGTGTCAACGGACTAATGAGGTTTGCCAGCGTGCCTTAATGTTCGGACTTTTCGGGTACTTTCGTTTTTCAAGCCTGACAGTGTTAGACAGGAAATGGTATTCGGCGTTGGCTTTGCTTGTCGATGGCCGATCATTAGAACCAGGTCTTCGAGCCAGATCATTAATAATCTTTACCTGGCTAAAACTATCAGCAAATTATGAAATGGAAATGGAAGTCGAGGCAAGGTTAAGCCCACAGAGACTCGGCCCCAAGGCAAGCTGAGATACTTAAGCCGTATAAGTTACTTGGTGGCTTCTACGAATTTTCATTTCATCTATTTTCCCTTTTTCTATTTTTCCCTTACTTATCAAAATGATTGACATGGATTGCTCAAGCCTGGCTTCTTTCGGGCTGAGTCATGTTTTCACTGTAGACCTGTGGGAATATTTTATTATGAAATTTAAACAGGAAAGTTATTTGGAGAGCTCGGAAAGCTTGCTAAATAAATATATAAGTTAAACATTGAATACAATTCTATGTTTAGTTGGATTTCCTTACATACTTCAAAGCTCTTCTGCTTCCTTTAAGATTGAGTTCCCATATGATCATCTTTTAGGTGAGATTCCCATATGAAGTACAGCTCAGGATAATGCCAGCTTACTCCCTCTGGAATTACACATTCTATCCCCATTCAGATAATGACAATCCCAGTTAGTTTACACTCCCCACCTGTGTGTGCCTTGGAAATGATATGCTCGGACCAAAGCATCGGCAGTGGTATCCCGACACCATCAGTGACACGGCAATTGGCTGTAACTGTTATGAAACCCCAAGCCAACATCTGACAAATTGCTACCTAGTGCTCTCTCGTAGTGCTTTCGGCCCTATCGTATCATCACATCTTGCTGATTAGAGTTTAATATGCTGCGACTGCGACTGCGACTGACTACTGTGAGGCGTCCTCCGTCCGACCAGGTTTCCGCATTCAACCACATCCCATCGCCAATTGGAGAGGCCTCGCGTTGATGATAATGAAGCAGCAGCAGCAGCTCCAGATGGAGGAGGAGATGGAGATGAAGATGGCGATGAAGATGCTGATGCTGATGAAGATGCCGTTGAGGAGAGCAACTGACTTTGCTTCCGTTTGACGATGGCACCTTCCTCGTTGACGGCAACGCTTTCACGACTTAATTAGTCGCCTGTCTATCCAGATCTATCAGCAGGCTGCTGCAAGTACTACGAAATATATCTGGGCAACAGCTGCTGCCCCCGAAAATCTCCCACACTTTCGCGCCTTGTATTTTCTCCGGCTGCTGCTTGGGGTTTCTGCGGCTTCTGGACAATTCTGGTTTGGTGGCGACTAGTTAGTTAGGTATAGTTAAGCTAAGTATATAAGTGCACTTTGACAAACACCGAAAAGTATCTCACAGATACGTGATCCATAGCGTGGCGGCGAAGAAAGTGGCGGCGGAGGTAAAAAGGTAACAACGTTTTCACCTGCCCCACGTCGCCGCATTATTTCTTGTGCCCGCTTTAATGCTGCGTTCGAAATTACACCGAAGATGCTCCGATAGAGACGGCATGCAGGGTTTGTTGCCCCCGCCGAAAGAGAGGGAGAGATGTGTATTTGGAGCCCTCCTGGCCATTGTCATTGACTTTGTTAGCTACAAATTGTTGGGACTGGGACTGGGGCCGGGGCTGCCACTGGCAATTGTGGCGAATTTTTCGTAAATTTTTCCTATTTTAGTTCGTTAGCTATTATTATTTTATTCGCCGTATTGTTGCGGCCCTGCCGCTAATTATTCACATTTTGCGATTTTCACTTTCGTTTCGTTTGTTGTGTGAAATATTTTCAACTGTCATTTGTTTGTTGTTACTCGCATTTCAGACTTTTAATTGCCCGAAAGAGAGATGGCAGCCCGTCCGACAATAAAGTTTCGTAAATGCCAGTCATATTTCAGTTTCCTGGACAGATTCCAATCGGCAATTGTCTGCGGGATTTCTCAATCGAGCTTGAACTTTGCTTGGAACCTTCGGAACTAACCTCGCTCCGGCACAGATTTTGTATCTGTAAGTGCGCGAAGCGCCGGCTCTAGTCGCGTTTTAATTGAATTAGTCGAGTCTGACTGGGCCGGGCCCGCATTTAATAATTATTCAACCTCAGAGACAGCCCCAGCTTCAACTTCAACTTCAGTCTTAGCTCTACCTGTGCCAGTCTCATCTTCTCAGTTTTTGTGGCCCACATCCGGAGCAATCTTGTGCCGCGGGGCTGGCTTGGCTTCCTTCCTCTGACACTAATATTTTCCAAATTAACCTTGACCGGCTTCACAATGCGAAAACGAATTGTAGACGGAGGCCGTTCCCGTTTGGTCTAGAGACCAAGAAGACAAACAATCCATTATTATTTCCGAAAATCGTCTAGCGTCCGCTATTCTGGCCCTTCTTTATAGTCTTCTATATGCGAGCATTTCCCAGACAACCTTTTTTATTACACAGTGCAAAAAATGAAGATAATACTACTTTTATATTATTGTTTTCCTTCTTTTTTAAAAAGCAAGTCTGTCATATTTTTCGTACATTTCATTTCTATAAATTTTATATTTTTTACAATGAAATTGATACTCAAATTCTATGAATTGCTATATTTATTTATTTTAGAATTTATTTTATAACCCACCCATTTTTTCTGTGTACTTCCACTGTTTTTATCTGACTTCCGAATAGAAGTAGAATAAGAGCTTATTGTCCGTTCAACCTGGCCCCTATGACGACTGGTGCCCCTTCCGAAGACCCGGCTTACTTCACGCCTTTGTGCACAATTATGCATGCAAGTGGCCAAGTCCAAAAATAGTGGCCATTGTGGAGGAAGAACCTCGCCAGACAGAAACTGGCGACTCTGAAGAAACCAGAACGGGCGAAATATAATTCAGATTCTCCAGCGGAGCGAAGAATTTGCTCTTGTCACAGATTTCTAAAAATACTTGAGCACGTGCCAGGTGAGATTTAATTCCTATTTTCATTTTTCTAGGTTTTGACAGTGATTAAAATTGATGGCCAAATTCTGGAGGTTCTATTTTATCTTGGCTCTATATCACAAAGATTTATACATACATTCTTAAATATGTACTTAATTTTTATAAGAAATGTATTATTAAATAATTTAAAAAATGTAAGGCAGTTGATAAAAAATAAATCATTTAAACAGCACAACAGTTTTCTTGCATGACTAATTAAAATAAAAATAGAGGCTGGAAATAAGAGTGTGTAGAAAATGTATTTCATTTTTCAAATTAGATTTCGCGACCCCTCAAGGTTTAAAAGACACTTTTTGGCCAACTCGAGGTTGAAACGTTGCTAAACCATAAATGTGATTTATATCGTGACTCTGCGAATATATACCTCGTTTTATTTTTATTAAAGATGCTGGAGTGCCTTAGCAATTATTATTACTTCTTTTGGCTATGCAAATATTTTTTATTATTTTATTTATGTATATTTCTGACAGTAATTTGCCACTAATTAGTTGGCAACATCATTTGTTAGGCCTAAAATAAAAAATATTCATCTAATTAAGAGTACATTTTCCCAAGTCTAAAATATATTTTATACTACCCTATTTTTTAAATTTAAATAATGAAGTTAGTAAAAGATTTCTTAACATTCCTAAGATCGGCCGAATATGGCACTGCTTTATATGATTTTACATCGATGTCTCAGAGTTAAACACCTTGCACTGCTTCTTAAATTTTGTTTAACTTTTAGCCGAGACACGAGCCAAATGAGTTAAAAAAATAATAAGCTAAGATACGAACCAAGATAGCTGAAGAATTTCCAATTATTTTTACTTAAAATTTGGTTTATTATGAAATACAAAAAAAATGTGGAAAATAATTATAAGTGTTTATTTATAAACACTTGCAATGTGGATTTATTGAATAATTATACATGTATAATTATTCCCCAGAAAATCTTTTACAAAATTGCTATTTTTCCCAGCTCGAGGGCTATAACATCCGCTTAATGATTTGAAAATACAAATAATTGGTATCGAGCTAGTAAATCAGAGAACCCCGGAGTCATCATTTCCATACATGCATAAGCTATAAGTAATATTCCGTTTGGGATTTGGGACTAAATCGGAAGACTTAAGCAAAAAACTTACCTCCGCGGCTTCGGCCGCAGTATCTCATGGTTGGCATCGGTTATGCAAAGCGGACTGAGGGCTCCGGCTAGATGTGCCACGCCCACGCGCTCCGTATCCCAGTTGTGGCGAGTGGGCATTATTCTGTCTTGCAGTTTGGATATGTGGATGCTTCTTCGTCTCTACCGCTGAGTTAGAATATAAATTCACAGTTCCAACAGCGGCATTTTGTGGCTAAGGAAATTGTAAAAAAAGAATAAATAATGCAGGTTTAAGTATATTATATAATAAACATATTAAGAAGAATGTTTATATTTATGGATCATTAAAATCGATCGAGTTTCATTATTGTTTTTCTCATTGTGTAATTATTTCAACTAAGTTGCCAGTGCTACTCCATCAATCTAAAGGAAATTCAACGATTTGATTTCAATTTCATTAAACTCTTCTCCCCTCCTTAATTATTCCCAGACTATATGGGAAGAGGAGCAGCAAACCCCCACCAGTGAAGACGTCGTCTAGCCAGCCGGCAGGTTGCCCCTCCGATTCGAGCCGCTCCAGTGCAATTAGTCGCTGCCGACGCCGTGGCCACTTCCTCTGCTCGTAATAATTAACGCTCCCTCCTCGCCAGAGAAAGCTCTAACAGGGGAGCGGAGGAGGAGCAGCGACGACAGTAGAGGATGAGCAGGGGAGGAGGCAGCACCAGGGGAGCGACACCAGAGCGGAGGAGACTCGGGCCATTGCGTGTTCTGCGTCATTGGCATGGCAAGTTGATCGTCTGTTGATCGTCTTGCTAGTTGCTCTTGGCCAGTTGCTCTATAAATGGTCGGTCTCGATCTCGATCTCAGTCTCGGTGTGGGCCTGGATCGAAGTCTGCATCTGCATCTGAATCTGGATTCGAGTCCGAGTTGCATTCGGAGTCGGAGTCGCTGTCTCGGCTGGCTGATGGAACGTCGTCGTCTGGCCGCAGGTGTCGATCAAGAACTTTGGAGCCACATTGGCATGCAATCAATGCCGTTCGATTTCATTTCGCTGGAAGTCGTTTTTGCCGGCATAATGTCAGACTTTACTCGTAAAAAAGGCAGAGGAAAACATATAGCAGCTGGTTCCCGTTCCCGGTTGGCTTTTCTATTCAATACCGAAGTCGATCTTATCGGAAGTGTCCAGAAGAGCGGTACTGGAAAGGGAAACGGTGCCCATGATAATGGCGGGGCTGCTGTGAGGATGGCTTGTAATAATGAAGGAGGAGTTCCAGCAGGTTCCCAGTAATTTAGACTCATGATTCATATATGGTAGCTGCAATAAACTAGATATCTTTATTCTCCAACTTGGGCGGTATATGTATATTCTTCTATGACTTTGAGTGGGAAAAGTGTTGGAAGGAAATCGCTGATCGCTGGCAATAAAGCAAACACCATAGTAAACAAGTTATATTGGCACTAACATGAATCATGCTCAAGCATCCCACATATTATATAAACCTCCCCCATATATATCTCCGATCGTGATAAATGGGCTCGGACTCGGACTCGGACTTGAGCTCAGGCACTCCAAGCGATCGATTTGACCTTGTTAACCGTGTGTGTTGGCCAAACAATTTAAATGCTTTTTGCTGTGTTTATTCACTGATCTTGCTCGGTCTCAGCGGGATGTTCGGCGAATATTCATTGAGCTCCATCCCATGGCAATTTGCTATGTGCGACCCCTTATCAGAGTTCCGCCGAATGGGGTCATCTCGCTGCTCCTCACCTGGCTCACCCGGCTCACCTCTCAGATTTCTTTTTCACCGTTTTCGGTTTTGTTAACTCTATTTTATGTCTTCGTCGCTGGCGTCGCATTAATTATCCCAGCCCTGACACTCAATAATGGACATAATCGCGGAGGAACATCGATTGATACCCATATAAATGGCAGCTAAACTGCCGCATTTTAAATGGCATTAGTTGGTCTCCATTCTTCTGTCCTCCATTGGCTGTTCTCTGGCAGATTTATGGCTCCGGCGAGAAAGCGATCTGTGATCTCTCGAGAACCTGCAGCAAATTGATATCACATAACACCGAGTTTATGGCTCTCCAGGCCAGGTTTTCTTTAATCACTCGAACTAACAAATTTCCCATATCACGTAGGCTTTTATGCGTTTTCCAGGAAACAGGAAAATGTATTTTCTATTAATGCTCACAAATATCAATTTGGATGTCCGGTTTTCTGTTTGCCCCAGTTAGTCCTTAAAATATTTATGTACAAGTTTAGGTAATTCTAGGTTTTAACTTCCTTTTTTGAATGATATATATCTTATATATAATAAAAACAAATAAAGTATACTTCTGGTTATAAATACAACCTATTAAACCCCAAATATCTTTAACCGTCTAACAAGTTTTTTTTTAAATTTTTTTGTCCAGCAAAATTGGAGCTTGAATTCCGGCCGAAATCTCCCGAAGAACATTCTTTGTTATAGCAAATTATAACGAATTTATTCGCTGTCGGCTTGTTTTGTGGCGGCTTTTGAGTTATTTTTCCCTCTTTCTTCGCCGGCTACCGCATTCCGAAGTGAAAGGCAACTCCGCACACAAAAAGAGACACGACACATACGAAAATTTCATAATTAATATGCCGCACATACGACTAACTGTTTGAAGTTTGGCTCCGGGCCCATTAATATGCAACGTTGCACCATGGTTTACCCCTCTCCCCCCCAATACCGGTGTGAAATATAGAATCATATCCAAGATTCCCAAACTAATCCCTAGTCAGGTGGCGTTGGTGGATGGTGTGGAGCCGACACTAATAGATGCGGCCCTCTACGCCCTTAACAGGCGATTTGCATAATAAAATCATGGCTAGGGTTCAGACTTGGTTTCGGGGATCGGAGTTCGTGCCCATCGCTTCGATTCGCTTCATTCATTAATCATACAAAAGATCAACGCTGAAAATTTCCAATAATTTCTTTGCCGCGGGGTCCCAACTCATTCCTATTCGTATTTGTCTTTGGTCCCGTCCCCGTCTTTGGGCTCGACTTGGTTTGCTTCGGTTTCCACTTATTACAAAGATTAATTACACAGCTTATGCTAATCCATTGTCATTAGCCATTTATAGATAGTTGCGGTGGCAACTTGGCCGGGCCGACAGCTTAGGAATAAAATAAATAAAACACAAAACCAGAATTCCCCGGGGGCGGGGAGGCAGCAAAACAAATGTGTGGCTGCGTTTGTTATCTAAACAATTTCATCGATGAATTTATCACCAATTTGGTTGGCATTCTTCTCTGGCCTACGAGTATGTGGCAAAAGCTCGTAAAAGGTATCTGATTTCTGTGGCACTCTCTCCCGCGCCGTATCACCGCATTTTTGGATTTTTCTCTGCGTTTTTTTGGGGCATCATCTGCCTGCCTGACTGCCAGTCTCCTTTTCAGCCGGAGGCACAAGCGCGTGTTAAAATGGACCAAAACAAACAAATGCTCAATGATAACCACCGATCCCCAATCCGATCCATTCCATTCCATATATTCTCCCTCCCCCGTGAGCCAGCAAAAATTGAAACGTTTTGTAACCGATACTTGGCCAGGCACACGGAATTTCTATATGTTTCTTTCCAACCATCGAGTTGAAGGCAAACACTGAACAAATTTCAAGTGGCCCCCACGGCCTTTGGCTTTGCTCTTCTCGAGAATGTGTGAGCTCTGGGAGTTGGGAAACTGTTTGTCTGGGAATTGCTATTTTATCTACTGAAAAAACCTATTGAGAACCTATCTACACTATTTGAGAAGCCGTATCGATTTCAAATAATCAAGGGTTTCGGTTGTTTGGAGAATTTATTAAATGCTAATGCTACCTCAATGTCTCAAGTTATGGGATTTCAGCCATAAGATTTTCTGCTGATGAAGTCTTAAAAGTAAAATGGATTTTTATTTGGTGAATTTATAATATAATAGTTTTTGTGCATTCAATAGATTCCTACATAATCTATTGTAGTTCAAAGAATCGAAAAGATCTATCCAAGAAACATTGTATTCAAGCTTGAATTTATTATTATTATAAACATTATATTATTTTCAAAGAATTCCTAAATATTTACCAACTTTTAACCATGTTTACCTTAATAATTAAACCTTTAAAAAACCATACAAATAAATCAATTAATTTATTGTTTGTTGCATTAAAAATATCAATTAATTAGGCAGCCCAACTAGAAGAGCTCCTTCCCATAGGGCTCCATCAGAAATTACATGACTCAGTCCCCAGATGCATCCATCATTATCCGGAACGAAGGCTGGACGAATAACCTGTTGATCTTAATTTGATTTTCGAATTTCTTTTGGCAATAAGTACCCAAGGCCAATCCGGAGTGCTTGTTGTGGCATCTGAAGAACCATGTGGAGGGCCGTAATTATCTCCCTCTCCAGCTCGTCTTCGACGTTCTGAAACCGATTGCATGCGGAGGAAACATTGATTCATGTCAAAAGCAAGACACGAACGGCATTTTTTGGGCTACCAGGCCCCGGCTTATTTGCCTTAATAAATTCAAAATTAAATTTTCTCTTAATTGCGAACGAGCGACGAGGTCGAAATTGGGAACCCAGAACGCGATCGGAGTTGAAGCTGAAGTTGGAGCCGGAGAGAAAGTGTTTTTCGGTGCAGCGGCTGCTGGAGTGTCTGCCTGGAATTGGGTCACCTGGTTGTGATTGGGCATTGGGCCTCCGCTGGTCGTGGCCAAAAGAGCTGCTTTTGGCTGGCTGCTGGCCTGCTCTCTCGCCCATTGACATTTAAATTATTTGTTTCGCGGCGAAAAAATGCCACCGAACCAGCATTTAAGCCATGTTTTCCGTGCTGTTGCCCGTTGTTGTTGCTGTCACGTGATGTCAGCAAGGGGCAAAATACCAATAAGCGAAGGAAAATAATAAAAAGCACTTTTTCATCTTAACTGACAGTGAAATACTCGCAGTTCGGGGCTTATGCAATCGGAGAGTCAGCAGCCAGCGGCGGGCTTAATGGACAATTGGCTTAACGGGAGACAAAAAGGGCCACGCCCTGACCCCGCTTAGTGTGTGTATCCCCCCAACCAATCCCTTCACCAGGTGACACACTGACAGCCCCAAGTGGGACACACGCTCACCCAACTGGTAATTAAAACAAAGCCCAGTCTTTGACCATAGGTTGCTCTCACTATCTCTATAGAGATATATCTCCCACAGACGTCTCTATATCTATTTCCTCTTTCTCTTGCTTGTCTCTCCAAAGCCCTTTCCTTTGATGGCGACCCTATAAAATGGCCCCATAATGTATCAATAATGTCAGGCCACAGAATGTGGTCCCACGGCTGCGTTTGACTCGCTTGTCAGGTGTGTGTCGTCGGCACGAGCGGCTTTTGAGGGCCCCAAAACCCCCAGCATTCCTCTGCGGCCCACAAGTTCGACAAGACCACAATTCTCGCAGGCACCAGCTGGGCCTCTAAGCCTTTTGTTCAACTCGATTCGCTGATTTAAACAATAAAATATTTATACTCTACCCAGGAGGTGGTTATGGTCGAATTTCACAGAAAATAAATAAATAATATTGCTTTTGAATGGTGTATTATTTAAGATTCTTAAAACTCTAAAAGGTTTGACTTGAATTCATTTTAGGTTTATTGGTATTTAGTAGTCAAGCCGCCCCCACAAGTTAGAAAGTTTGTTTTTTGAAATTTCCTCTAATCGAAAGTTTTACAGAAAATTAATAGATTTTAAAAACTACATCTTATGAAACAAAAAAATTTAAACTGAATATTAAACTTTAAACAATTTATTGCATATCTTTAGAGTCTTCAATGAAAACATTTATATTTATATTAAAATTTAACTTTAAATATGAATATAATCTTTTGGGATACTGTCACAACAAGGCTTTCAAGCTGAGATAATTTATGAAGGGTAATTTATTCAAAGTTTTAAATATTATCAAAACAAAATCAAGCTGAATAACTATAATTTTCCTTTAATATTTTCTATTTTCTATATTTACCTTAACGTGCATTTTACAAGGGGCTTGAAATCATTTTTTAAACATTATTTTTATTAGAAAATGTATTTCCTTTAATTATTCGCATAAAAACTTACGAAACCAACATAAAAACTAAATAAAACTAGTTTTTAATCTATTTATTTACCAAGTGCATAAGACAATTAGCTTTAATTAAGGATATTAATGTGATCTGAAGTATATTGGCACTTCTCTACGTTAGCTAAACACACACATTTTAACCAACATATTTAACAGTGCTTAACATATAGTTAAATCCCCTTCGCTGCCCTCCTCTTTCTCTTTGTTTCTTGGACGACAAACATTCATTGGAATCGTAAACAAAACCGCAAAGATGTCAAACGCCAAAGCTAAAGTCAATAAAAATAGTTTACCCAAGACCATTCGAACTTCTATCCACAGATACAAAAATATATGCATGTGTGCGCCCATTGGGGCTGGGGTGCCCGACTGTTTACGAGCTTGTTTGTTGTCCACTTTAAACCAGAACACGGAAAAACTAGCCAAATGTATCTGTAAGATACACAGCACATATTTCCAGCTTATTGCCAAATGTTTTGTCACAGTTCGCCACGAGAAAAAAAAGAACAATTCGACTAGAGTCTCTCGGGTCGAAATCAGAATTGAAATTGGGTTGCGACACAGAAAGAGACAAGCCAAAAAATGATCTTCCCATGCGGGTCTTTAGCATAACTTCCACTTCACTGTAAGTCGGTCGCATTTGCATATAGATTTTATCTCCCTGCCGATATGTTGTATGTATATGCGGCTGTTTATTAGCGAATTTATTCCATATTTTTATGAACAGTTTAGCGGAAGAATGAACACATTAGTGCTCCGTTTCTGGGGAGTGGTAAGCTACTTCAGGTTCCTCAGAAGCCTCAAGTCGAGGCAATAAACAATAAATTTGCCTATGATTTGCGGATCTCGAGCGGGGAATACCAGTTCACGAAGTGTTACATAAATTTGTATTACTAAAATTTAAAGAACTTTTGAAAAGCTTGAGCTCGAGCACTTAAAGGTTTATTAGTAGCTGTATAACATTTTTTAATGAACCATTAATTTATAGCTGATTTTAAAGTATAACAATTTTCACGGATATTCTTTAATATTTAGAGAAATCTTCACCTCACCTTTGCAGATATGCCAATAGCTGTAGAATCCCTTTCCCAACTTCCAACTTGAGCAGATAATCCCAATCCAAATAGTTCTTAGGCAGGCACAAATTATGATAATCCAATGAAGGGGCTAAGCTGGGTTTAACCTGGGTGAACCCCACTCATTTGCTGGCCATTGGCAGCGATTATTCAGTTAATTGGGCTCGCTAACTTGGCACAGTGATCGCTTGACTCTGTGGAAAATTGCTTGCGTGCAATTAATTAAACAAATTGCTTTACTTTCACCTACCACCGCTCAGTGGCTGGCGAGCAGCAGTATCAACATTTGCCTGGCATTTTTGCATATTTACACACACACACACAAACACACTCACTCCTGCAGTTATATTTCTATATATATTTTTCTCGTATTCTTTTCTTTTCCTTTTTGTTGTTACGAGTATTTTTCCTCCTTCTATGTTGTTGTTGTTGTTGTTGTTGTTGTATTTTGGCAGGTTTTCGGCTAACAGGAAAATTGACTCTACGGATGTATGCGAATGCTGCCTATATATACCGAAAACAACTTTTCGCGAACATTACACGGAGAGGCAAGGAGAACGACGATCGGAGAACGGAAGAGTGCGATGCAGAGAAGAATCACATATTGGCCGCGGGGCAGAAAGACTGGGAGACGACGATGAGGACGGCGACGGTACCACCGATCGGCAGGAGAATCGTTCTGCACGGCGAAAAGTCAAAAACACAACTGAGACTTCTTTGGGGAAAAGTATTTTACGGACCAAAGCCAGCGATCGGGCCAAGCAGCGATCGAGCCATCCAGCGATCTACCGAAGGCACGCGCAATAGACGAGGTCTTGGACTCAACAGGTCTGAGCTCCTCTGTCTTGCTCTCCCCGGTATCTCCATCTCACTTGCTCTGGCAGCGTTTTGAGTGAGTATTTCAAACCAGTTGATCTTGTTTTGGTTTTTTTGGCTGTTGCTGTTACATGACGACTGCCTCCGACTGGCGACTCCTTCGGTTCGTCCAGTTCGTGTCCTAAGTCTTTTGTTTTGCCTGCATGGACTGCAAATGCCTGGGCCATTATTATCTATGAGTTATTTACGCTCCGCTCGGCAATTCTTCCACCCTGCTCTTGTTATGGCCGAAACGAAGCTCGTGGGCTTGGCACACGCTCGCTGGCCACCGAATCGCAGTTCGGGTTCGGGCCATAGGAATTTCCATGGCGTCGACAGGTTTGGTTTGATCCTCTCCTCGCTCTTGGATCTCTTCGCTTCTCCTCCAGCAACTGCAGCTTCAGCTCTCGCTCTCTTCCACGGTGTCTCTGCAATTTGCACCGCTCGATCTTGGCTACTGTGTTCCCCCCAAATGACCCAGGAGCGTAGGTGTAGCTTAAGCTAGCTGGGAGCAGGAGTCGCTAATGGTTCAATGACCAGCGCAGGACAAAGACTGGCAAGCCGCCAATCGATTCGTTTGGCATTAATCACTGCTAAATCGCTGCTTAAGTGACCTTGTCTTGAACGAGATCTTTGAGAACTCCGCTCTCCTGCCGCCCAAAACGTCACAATTTATTTTGGAATTTATTGCCCGGCATGGGCCCTAAGTTTCGTTTAGTGTGCCATTGTTCTGTTCGGGCCGCCTCACATCTCTCCCATGACAATAAACAGCCGCAACCACGACAGCCGCTGCAGCGGCGGCACTTTGTGTGTGCGTGTGTACTGTGTTTCGGCCAGGAACGCCTTGCCGCCTGGATCAACCAACTCCGTTTAACCAAAGTCCGAGCTGAGTCGAGCCCAGGCAGAGGCTCAGCCACTTGACCAGGCGAAAAACGAGCGGCCAACTGGTTGCCAGTGGCCAGTTGCAACTGCCAACTGAAAGCAACTTGCTGGCAAGCATGCGCCAAGGAATTTCGCCAGCAATTTTCGGAATGTCCACAATGCACCGAGTGTGCAAAGAAAACCATCAACAAAAAATCGCCAAAGAATGAAAACAAAAACACAAGGAAGCCTGAAGACTGGTCATCCCAAAAAAAGGCGTGAGGCGTCGGGCGTGTCCGGATTCTGACGTTCATGTTGATCGTCTTGGTTAACAGTCTTAAAATGGGGGTTTAAAATATATTCAGAAGAGTTTAAATAAATTGTTCCAATCGTAAAACTAATGTTTGTCTTTTTATTAAACCTAGAACATACAGCTTTATTTATTTTACTTTTACCATTCTTTGACTACCTAGAAATATATCCTTTTCTAATCTAAAAATAAATTAAATTTACAAGATGGATTGTAAACTGAAATTAAATTCAATGCCTAGATAACAGAGCCTACCTTTTCAAAATCAAATATTTTTTTACCATTTCCGCAGTTAATAAATTCCAAATATTATCTAAATTGTCTAACAATTAACCAAATCGATTGAGGATGCTTTCAAACAATGGGCCTTCTAACTGTTTATTTTATCGTGGCCTTTTCAACGGTATTCGATCCCTTGCCCGATGCTATCTGGAACTGATCAGCGGGCCACACTTGAGGGATTATCATCGGTCAGAGGCAAGGACGTGTCTCTGGATGGGATGTGTGACTGGTGTTGTGACAGGCAGGGTTCCTTATTGTTCAGGGGCATAAATCAACAGGAGACCTGGGCAAGACCCAGCCTCAGGTAGCCGCCGATGGAAACGGCGACGACGACGACATCAAATTCCAAGCGGAAAGCTACCTCTCCACCTCCACCTTCGGACTCAATTAGTGCAGTCGCTTTGGGTCTTTGTGTGTGCGCGCTGCATTCTTTGCATGCCAGCTGGCATTTGATTGATAATTTCGTTACGCCTCGAACATGCACCACAAAAAAATCACAAAATAAAATCAGAAACAGAATATGGAAAACAGACAGCCGAGAATATGGTATTTGGATTTGATAAGTGTGGGTTCCCGAGATTTATGACGTGTTCATGCGGCCTCCTCGATTGTTATAGGGCATAAACCGGCTATTTGTCGCCCATTCTTGGGCCTGGCCTGATGACTAAGTGCCCGCATCTGATTTGAAGGAGATTAGGAGTGACAATGGTACAATTTTCAAGCTACATTTCGAACTTGGCTTGGGTTTGGGGCTGGAGAAGCATCAGACTTAACGGGAAATCAAATTACATATGTGTAAGCATTTGCAGAGGATCAAATTTCATATAAAATCAACAACAAGTTAGTTATTTTGAGATTAAAACGTATTTGTATATATTTGATATTTTGCAAAAAGTTAAAATTTGTAATATTATTACGATTAGTCATAAGAGGGCAATTGGCGTATATCATTTGTTGGCAACTACATTGGATTTAATTGGATAAGATACCCCTAAATACGAGTATATCTACCGAGGCAAAAACTTTAAGCTTAACGCTCTGACTTGTTAAATTTGAATTTGAAATTCTTCATCTAGGCATAAGTAATGCATATAATATAATAACACTTCAATTGGTTAACTACGAGCTACATACAATTTGGGCAAGAGCGACGAATACTACTGTAAAATTTGTAGATCGTTCCTATTATTTGACTTGTTGATTAAGAGTAAAATTTGTATGTATCTCATGAATATCACTGAACAGCGACCCATCTCGGCAACGTCGTGGAAGATCCCTCATCAGTCCTCTAGGGTGCACGTGCACTGGACACACGCACACCCTAGACCTCAAGTTTCAGCTTGCCGTATTTCTGAAACTTGCTGAGAAACTCGTCTCATTCCTTCTTAACACCGATATACGAGACAGTCTTGCCGGTCTTGCGCAGCGTCTCCAACAGTTCATCCGGCGACAGGTTCGATGTCAGCGTCACTGTTCGATCCTCCACGTTGATGTTAACCTTCTCGACCTTATCTGCGGAGTGGCAAAATTAGACATTTAGATTTGGTAACCGCCAAACGGAAGGCACACCGCGAACCAGGACTGATAAGCGGCGGTGGGAACTCTTTAACAATGCAAATTATTGTGGAGCTTATCAGCGTAAAATATAATTTATTATATTAAATTATGTCATGCCACAAACCACAAGAAACGCGATTATGGTGGGCTTTACATTATAAGATCAGAATTTAAAAGCCAATTTATCAAGCTTCAGGACATCTATATTTAAAAATTCTCTTTAAATGATCTTACTAAATTAAAACCAAAATATTAATTATGTTTTCAATATAAAGTTAATCCTTCTACAGAATTAAGAAATCTATTATATTTTATATCAAAATTTATGAACTGTAAAATACAATTTAAAAATCAATATGAAAATGTAAACAAAGCCACAAATTTCTACAAAATACGCCAAAATTATTTAACTTGAAAACGTATTACGTTAACCGCAGCTGTTTGCATAGAAAAGATACTGGAAAGTAAGCCACATAGTCGCACATATGTCTGTAGCTATGTTAATGCCTCCTAGCAACACTGATAAGGGGGCCACTAATTAGGCCTAAGGCCCGTCACTAACGCCCTAATACCAGTCACTAAGTCTACGTACCGCCCAATTTGCCCAGGACTCGCTCCACGGAGGCGGCACATCCGCCGCAGGTCATCTCTACCTTGAACTCGTGCACCTGCGAAAACGGATCGAAAAAAGGGGGAGGAAGGGAATGAGAACTCCTTGTCAGGAGACGAATATTTAAAAGGGTGGAAACGGACTCGGAGGAGAACTCACTGGCATCCTGCTGCTGCTGCTGGTCTGACGAATGGCGTCGGCTGTCGTGTGCTTGTACACTTGCGGTAGATTAAACAGCTTGGCGGCTTTTGTTTTCCTTTTATGTGGCAGAAAGTACTTTTACTTGTTTTCCAATTTCTTTTTATATTTATGTCAGGAATGGCAAAGTAGCGATATTGGGCCACAGTATTATCGAATAACTAGCAATCGATGTTTTTACATGTTTTACGATGTTTTTATCGTATTCAAATATTTAAACATTTTAGTAATTATTTTAAGACTTTTATTACTCGGATCCAAATAATAGATAAAAAAGATTTAAGCCGGCAATTACACTTAGGTTGAATTTCAAGTGTCTCCTCCCGGGATCTTAGCTGGTTGTCTTTCTAGACTCGCTTGGGACAGGCACCAAACCGGTAGACCACCTGGTGGTCATACAGCTGTCCCGGATTCAGGACGATTGTGGGGAAGTCACAGTGGTTCAATGCATCCGGATACTTCTGCGTCTGCACACAAAAGGCTCCATGGCGGACATATTTCGCTCCGTCCTTGCCCGTGTCTGGCGGTTCCTTGCTATCCTCGTCCGGCAGATTATTGGCTGTGGAGAACTGGAGCCCCGGCTGGTTGGTGTGCACCTCCATGAAGCGCCCACTGCAGGGATGTACGACGCGGGCCACCAGCTCGACGCGATTGGGTGACACATCCACGCAGAAGTTGTTGTCAAAGCCGTTCAGGGGGCAGGAGATTAACTGGTTAAGGCGCTTGCCGAGACTGACCAGGCTGGAGAAGTCGTATGGCGTGGTGCGGACGCGCATTAGCTTGCCGGTTGGTAGGAGATCGTGGTCGACGTCGACAATCTTCTTGGCCTTGATCATCAGCATGTGCTGGTAGAGCGCCTCTTTGCCGGCGCTATGGCCGGCCAGATTGAAGTGGCTATTGTTCGAGATATTTACAGCCGTTGTTGCCTTTGTCCGCGCCTCAATCCGCATCCCAAAACAGCCCGTCTCATTCAGCGAGAAGTTGATGTTGGTGGTCAGCTCTCCGGGGTAGCCTTCGTGGCCGTCCGGCGAGATATGCTGCAGTGTGACGCCGTCCTTATGCACACCGACCACGTCCCAGATGACGCTATCGAACCCAACAAAGCCGCCGTTGATGTGGTAGCGATCCCGTTCGTTCCGGCTCACACTCACCTCCTTGCCGCAAAGCTTGAAGCGGCCGCCAGCTGTTCGGTTGGCCACCCGCCCAATGGTGGCCCCCATGTATTTCGGCTGGTTGCGGTAGTAGCCGGCCACGTCGTCGTAGCCCAGGCACACATCCTCCAGCTTGCCGTTGAAGTCCGGCACCATCAGTGCCTGAATTGTGGCACCCAATGTGATTATGGAGACGGACATTCCACGCTCCGTGGTTAGAGTAAAACGGCGCACCCTGTCCGTCTTCTGGGACATTGGGTTGACGGCTATGCCGAACATGTCCTCGATCACGCGCACCATCCTGCCTCGTCCTTGGGAAGGGTCCCCTTTTAAATTTTTTTTAACTAGATGGCCAAAAGAGAAAACTAAAGGGAGATTTATGTGTTCCTAATGCCGGTGCCAAGAATTTCAAAGCTCAAAGGCAACTACTGTCACTTGAGTCCAGGCACACCCAGATGGTTCGGTATCATAAATATAAGAAAATAAAAATATAGAGCTGCAGATTCCGATAGAAGATTCTCTCTGTTTTAATATAAACTTTTTCATATTGATTTTAAATGGAAATAAATGCAATTATTATTTATTACTATTAGCTTTCGTGGTAAAAACAACAAATGATTATTTAGCAAACTTCTCACTTGTCTTCTGGCCAAATAAACGAGACATACATTAGAGCTATAGTAAACCCCCCAAGAAAAAACCATAAGTAGCTCAGACATAAAATTTATCATTAAGTGGGGAACATGTAACACATGAAACGGAGACCAATGCTGAGAAGCTCAGCAGGGTCCCAGCATCTTTTCGACGCGCACCCATTCGTTATAGTCCTTCTCCGAAATGTCGGTCTTTAAGGCCTCTTCCTTCACAGTGGTTCCATTCTGGTATGCTGCTTTGGCAATTTGGATCGCCTTGTCATGCCCAATGTGCGGACAGAGGGCCGTCGCCAGTATCAGCGATTCATTCACATTCTTGCCCAGCTTTTCCTTGTTGGGCTTGATGCCCTTGACGCAGTTCAAATTAAAGCTGCGGCAACCGTCCGCTGCAAAGAATATGGTTACAAAAATAAGAAATATTATTAATATAAAGATTTACCGAGCAACTTGATGGAACGCAGCACATTGGATACGATCAGGGTCGCGAAGACGTTGAGCTCAAAATTCCCACTAGCGCCGCCTATAGAGACGGCCACGTGGTTGCCCATCACCTGGGCACAGATCATGGTCAAGGCCTCGCACTGTGTGGGATTCACCTTGCCGGGCATGATCGAGCTGCCAGGCTCGTTCTCCGGCAGAAAAAGTTCCCCCAGGCCGCAGCGCGGTCCCGAGCCCATGAGCCGTATATCGTTGGCCATCTTCATCAGACTGACGGCCAGAACGTTGAGGGCTCCGTGCACCTCCACCATGGCGTCACGGCTGCCAAGCGCCTCGAAGAAGTTTGGCGCCACCTCGAATGGCAAGGAAGTGAGCTGGCTGATTCGCTTGATGCACTTCTCGGGGAATCCGCGGCGCGAATTCAATCCAGTTCCGACGGCAGTGCCTCCCAGAGCCAGCATGTAGATCCGCGGTAGCACCGCATCGATGCGCGCCAGCCCGTTCGCCAGCTGCTGGCCGTAGCCACTGAACTCTTGCCCCAGAGTCATTGGCGCAGAGTCCTGCGCGTTAGTGCGTCCAATCTTTATGATTTCCTTCCACTCACATGACTTCGCCTGCATAGATTCTCGCAGAGCGGTGACCGCTGGGCGCAGCTCCTTGGTCAAGGCAGTGGCCACAGCAATGTGAATGGCCGAGGGAAAGGTGTCGTTGGAGCTCTGAGACATGTTAACGTGGTCGTTGGGATGAACTGGGTCCTTGGAGCCGACCCTGCCACCCAGGATCTCAATGGCCCGGTTGCTGATCACTTCGTTGGTGTTCATGTTGCTCTGGGTCCCGGATCCCGACTGCCAGATGGGCAGTGGGAAGTGGCCCTCGTCATACAGCCTTCCGGAGATCACATCGTCGGCTGCATTGGAGATGGCTGAGCTCAGCTTAGGGTCCAATCCAAGCTCCTGATTGGTTTCGGCAGCAGCCTTCTTCAAAATACCCATGGCCTGGATAATTTGGCGCTGAAGAATTTGGAAAACAATTTGTTTTATTTAATTTCCTAAATACTCTGTAATTAATTAATTAATTTAAGCATTTGGTGTTAGTCCCACAAGCCATAAACTAACACAGACCAAAAATCTATCTATAAACTATCTCATATTTCATTAAAATGAAACTTATCTTGGCTAACCATCTAGTTCCTTGTCCCAACTCACCGGCATTCGCTCCTCCTCGCCTCCAATGCTAAAGTTGAGCACACATCGCATCGTCTGAGCGCCGTAGTAACGATCCATGGGCACCTCCATGGGTCCCAGGCTGTCGGACTCCTGGCGCATCTCGCCCTTCTTGCAGGTACTCATTGTAAGATTCTCAATGTATCTACTTGCCCGATAATAAACAAAATATACTCGGATGTCTACCAGGAACACAAAAATATTTGACAGAAAACAACCTGAGTTAAAGCCTTGAGAAATAATATTATAGATATTCATTAAAGACTGAAATATATTTATTAAAATATATTTATAGAGTATTATGCCTTAAACTTAGTATATTGTTCAATAATGTCGACTAAGATTAATCCAGAAATAAGGAATCAGTGATCTTTCAGGGACAGGAATTTAGGTTTATTTACTAGAGATTTTCATAACGTTTAGGCAGGATTATTACAGCAACATTTCCAGGACTCCTCCACCTTGAACCAGTACATAGCCTCGTGTCGGTAATTCTCACCCGGCTCCAAACGGATCGACGGGAAGTCCGGGTGGTTCATGGAGTCGGGGAACTTCTCGGTCTCCACGCAGAAGGAGCCGTGTTTGACGTAGTGAGTGCAGTCCTTGCCAATTATGGGTGCCTCGCCGTTTATCTCGTCCGGCAGATTGTTCGCCGTGTAAAACTGAATGCCCGGCTGATTCGTCCACACCTCGAGCACTCGGCAACTGGGCGGATGCATGATCCTGGCCACCTTGGCTACGGTCTGTATCAGCTGCCCGTCATTGACAACGAAGCAGTTGTCAAAGCCCTTGATTGGTCGCTCCTCGAACTGTCGCAGGCGGTCGCCCAGCATCACGGGCAGACGCAGATCGTAGACCGTGTCGTCCACGTTGGTCAGCTTGCCCGTTGGTATCTGAGCACCGTCCGTCTCCACAATTTGGTTGGCCGCAATCTCCACCGTATGCTCCAACATGGCCTTGGCACCGGCCCCGTGGCCAGCCAGATTGAAGTAAGCGTGGTTAGAAATGTTTACCATTGTCGTACGATCCGTGGTGGCCTCGAAACGTGCCCACAATCGATTCTCCTCGTCCAGCTGGTAGGTAATCAGGCAAGTCAGATTACCTGGATAACCCTCGTGGTTGTGGGGTGACATGTGACGAAAGACCACGCCCTCTTCTGACTTCTGTACGACCTCCCAGATGACGCTGTCGAAGCCCACGAATCCGCCGTGCAACTGGAACTTGTCCTAATAATAATAAATAAATTAATTTATAAATTAAAAGAAGAAATAGGTGAAAGATTTTTTCTTAAACTTAGATTCTCTTCGAAATTCAAGGAATTGGTTTTAAAATGAATTTAAATTCAATTTTATTGAGAGCTATATTTATTTAGATTTCAACGAGAGGGCCTTGAAAGTATCTAAGAGAACGTAATATTTACCTGAAAGTTTTTGGTCACCTTGACCTTTACATCGTTCACCTCGTACTCGCCATTGGCCACACGGTTGGCCACTCGCCCGAGGGTGCCACCAATGTAGGCCGACTTGGTGGCCAAATAGGATGCGATATCCTTGAAACGATTTAAATATATTAACGATCCTCATGGAAAATGTCCCAAATGATGTCCTTCCCCATCTGTAAAACGTAGAAATACTCACCTCGAATCCTAGGCAGACATCATCCACCTTCTTGTAAGCGTCCGGGAGGCGGACACTCTGGATGATGGCCCCCAACTGGATGACCGACACGGACATGCCCTTGCTGTTGCTGAGCGTGTAGCGACGCACCATTTCCGGCGACTTGGTCAACGGATTCACGGCCAGGCCGAATATCTCCTCCTCCAGTTGGATCGGCATTTTGCAGTATCTCCGGCTAGTTCCTTCCCCTAAAAGCGCTTGACAGCAACTGCCGGGTACCTGAGAGGCGCCTACTACAGCAACTATTCCAGTATATTGCTGCTGATTACGGCAATCCAAAGTCATTGGGGTCGCCAGCTCCTCCCGCAAAGTCAAACGGGGCAATCAACTTGCTCGGACGTCGATTGCCCCCCGATCCCCTTCTGTTTTACCGCCCACAACGACCGGCGATAGCATCATCGGAAAGTGTAAACAGGGGGCATCCGTGTTATCGCCACTTAAGTGGACTAGATACCTAGTCAGGGGGCGCGGCCATGACTGATAACTATTCTTAAAGCAATGTTTAAAAATAACAACAAAACGTCATATGTCTAGCAAATAATTACCCAATAATCTAGGTCAACTTGGAATGAATGTTAATACGTCTGTTATACGAATTCTATATTAAATTAAATTAATTCATAGTCATTTTAAAGTTCAGTCTCGCACAAAAAAAAAAGGGTCACATATAATATAGATAAGATATGGTCAAATATATAAAAGAAACCGCAGAAATTGAATAATCCCAAAAATAAAACTAAAAATTTACAAAATATTCCACGAGGCCTTTTAACTTTATTTATAAAATATAGTTTTTAAATGACTAGTATTTAATTTTAATAAAAAAGTTTAAGACATCCTTGAAAAATAAATTAATTATACATTATTTTAGAATTCAAAAGATTCGCTTGTTGCAAAGTTAGGAACTTCAGGCCCTTGGCTCGAGTTAGATACATTTTAGAGGATTTAATTTTCAAGTCGGATTTAGCGCTGTCTTTATTGTCACTCAATCTACTTTAAAAAATAAACATAAATTAAACATTAATTAATTGTTTAATGAATTTCCCTACCTCATATTACTGGGAACATTCCACCAAGCCCATGTCAGAGATACTTCCAATGGCCGATCCTTATAGTAACGCAGAAAGTCACGATCGTTGCCCAGATAATACCCCAAAGATTCAATCCTGAACCTATCTCCCCCACTGCCCAGTTTGAAGCTATCGTACTGTGAATAGGTCTTTCTTCCATCGGAATAGGTGAGCTGAATACCCAAAACATGACTGTGGGAAGCCATAATGGAGCTCAATTTCTCGAAACCAATCCAATAATCGCCAACGGGCTGGCCAAAACCGCACAGAGCATTCTTGTAACTATCAGCCAAGTTCTCGAATTGTCCACTCTGACGGCACTGAATGACGGTCCAACCAGTGCTGAGATCGGTGCTTTTGAACACTTCAGGGGAGTGAGGGGCTTGGGTCTTAGCCTTGGCCTCCAACTTGGCAATGTGCTTCTTCATTTCCTTCAGTTGTTTTCCATTTTCAAAGGCCTCTGATTCCAACTTGGCTATTTGTGTCTTTAGATTTGATATCGTTAAGGCATGATCAGCTATTAGTTGTTGAGACCTGTCCAGCTGCTTTAGGATATGTTTTAGGGAGTTGCCTTCATCCGTTTCCATACTTAAAACTTAACTTGTTTAAACGATGTATTTTTTAACAATAATAATAAACAACTTGGTTGATAATGAATCACCTGAAGTGTGGCCAACAATAATGGCAGAATAAAGCTTTAACAGCTTTCTAATCTTTTATTTTTTTTTTTTTTTGAAATATTATCAAACAACCGCCAAATCTTAATAAAAAAAAATTATATCAAAAATTCCACAAAAAAATTCTTATTTATTTTCGCAAAATGTTAGAGCTCCAATAGTTTTACATCTGCCTTCTAGCTTCATCATCAACGTCTAGCCACGTCATCCATTTACTTTGTTTTTAGATTTTCAGAGTGCTTATTGTTTTTGTTTCTATATTTGTCTTTAAACTTTTATCTAAATAACCGTCTTCGATTACAATTTAAAACCTCTAATTGCCGCCTATTTGCCTTTGCTTCAGAAAGCACACTCACATCGTTTTCCACAACGTCCAGCTGCTGCTCCAGCAGCCGCTTGAGATTTTGGACGCGCAACGTGCCCATTGAAATGGGCAACCTGTTGTACTCAGCAATCAGTTGCTTTTGTCGCTCACGGGCGGCCTCCAAAAGCACCATGCGTAGTTCGCCAGTCATTAGATTCGACTCGGACTGCAGCTGCCCATCTGGCTGATGTTCCACCTGGGGCTTCGCCTCCTCCAATTCCTGCTCCTGCGATTGTTCTGGCGGCGAACAGGTAAGCTTATCACAGGACGCCTGAGAACGCATGCTTAGTGACTCCTCCAAGTCCACATCCACCATCTCCGGAATGTTCATCTGCCTAACTCTCGGCGTACTCGACCTAGAAGAGGGCGAGCCGGTGGAGGACTGGTCCTCCGAACTGGGCACAATGCCGAAGCCGGTGGAGGACTGGTCCTCCGAACTGGGCACAATGCCGAAGCCGGTGGCTAGCGGCCGGGGCAGTGTGTACTGCCCCGACTGATAGCCATCGCGTTGTTCCGGCATCCTGCCCAGCTCGAAGCTGGACGCAGTTCGCCGCAGACGAAGGCTGTTGCCGCAGGTCTCCCCCTCCGGCTCGTCTCCCTCGCTGCGCGCTGGACGAAAATTCCCCCTCTCCGAACACTTGAGCATGGCGGCACTGAGGAACCGCTCGTCGCTGATATCCTCCGTTTGGATTTGCTTCTCGGCGAAGCGCTTGGTTTTCAGCGTTCCGCCAGCAGGACGCCGTTGAGAGCCATAAGGGCGAGGTCCTGAGCCTCTGTTCAAAGTGGCATTCGTTGTTCGATCGTAGTTTTGCCGGGCTTTCGATATCTCCTTGGGACACTGGCTGAACCTAAGCCGGTTTTCCATTAGAAAGTTTCGTAATGGACGGCTGGCGGGTTCTTTTATGTGGACATCGCTACTTGAGGGGATGAACATGATTTCCTTGAGCCGTACAAGTAAGAATTACAAAAACGAAATAAATCAAAAGAAAAGCAGTCAACGTGTTGAAATGTGTGTCAGGCTACAAAATTCAACTGAATAAATATGAAAATATTTGGAAAATGAGAGCCAACTCTTTAGTAAAACAATTCCTTAATTTGTAATACAACTTCTGTTGATTTTATTTAATTTGTATTTTTTGTTTTCTTAACATATTGCACTCTCTTTTGCGTGTTTAATAAGTGGAATGCTTCCACTTGGTTGGTTGGTTAATTTATTTTTATTAACTGCCCACTAATACTGCTGCTTGATTTCCCTTTTTATTTTTACTGTTCCAGCTATTTCTACATTTTTCTCGTTGCATTGGCTGATTGGTTTGGTAGCTAATGGTTTAACATACACACACCTATGTACGGTGATCTATATAGCTTACGACTTCTTGATCTCTTGAGCATATCACAGAACAAAAATGACAGTAGAAGAAGACGTGTTCGGGTCCGGGCCTGGGGGATGGAAGAGTCTGGTTCTAGTAGAGGGCTTAGAAATTGTAAAAATATTACTCCGGAGCTTAAAAGTATATATTTATGTTCGCATATATAGTATATGTTTATCTGATATATATCTTCTATATCTATATATATATGCCGTGTAAATGTTCATATAAATGGTGATATCTCTTTTAGAAAAATACTGAGCAAAAGTACTTGGCGTTGTGCATTGAGGGTCAGGGATTGGGTCCGGATCCCTATACCAGGATCTTGTCGTACGATGGCGGCGGCGACTCATCCAGGGGCATCTGCTTGCCCATCGCCGCTGGCGTCTGTTCCGGCAGCAATATGGCTATGTGATAGGGCGGAGGACCCGCAGTGGCTGCCGCTGCCGGTGGGCTTCCGGCGGTCAGTTGCTGCTGCTCCTGGAAGGGCATCCTCATCTGGTACACACAGGCGCGGGGAGGATTCTCATCGAACTCCGCCAGGGAGGAGTTTACTCCACGACTCTGGCACACAGCTGCCCGGGCCTCAGCGCGACCCGCGTTCGACAGCAGCCCCTTGGGAATGCGGCACAGACTGACCATGCAGGCGGCCAGGAAGAAGGTGGCCGAGAAGGCGCAGAAAATGAGCACCTCCAGACCAGTGCCCTGGTGGTCAAAGTAGATCTTGGTCCCGGCCACGAACACCGAGGCCAGCACCAGGGACGCGCACATACCGCATTTAAGGTGGCTGGGCAGGAGCTGCGAGTCTGGAGTAGTTGCAGTTGTGGGCACCGGTGCCGTTGTGCCACCAGCAGTGGCCACTTCCGCCGCTGCCGCTGCTGTTGCTGATGATGATGTGACTGCCCCGTTTAAGGATGTGTTTGTGGCTGTCGCCGTGGAGTGCCTCATGCTGCTGCTGGAATTGTGCCGACGTGGAGCGGCGTAGGCGGTCGATGCTCGCGGATTGTGGCTGCCGCTGCTCGAATGATTGCTGCTGCCGTGCTGGTGATGGGATGTATGGTGGTAGGCGCTGTAGGCATCGTCACTGGAATAGGATCGTATACTTTATAATTATTATTATAATTTATAAAAATTGCATATACTTACGCGTACACATGGCCTGAATACTGTTGCTGTTGCTGCTGCTGATTTGCATCGTAGTGTCTCACGGGCACCGCCATGTTTCCAAATTGCGGGTGGTGGTAGCTGTAGTGTTGCTGCTGTTGTGGCGGATTTTGCTGCTGCTGCTGCTGTGGCCTTGGTGCGTACCGTGTGCTGGCATGGTGTTGATAATGCGAGCCACGTGCCACCAAGGGTACTATGGTTCCGCTTCCGGTCAGTACGGCTGCCGAAGAGGCCGCATTGTTGTTGTTACTGGCAGTGATTGGTGCTCCGGCGGCAGCCACATGATGACTGCTGTTTGCGTTATTGTTGTTGCTGGAGCCACCGCTGGAATGTTGCTGCAAGATGTGCTGGTGATGCTGCTGATGCGAGTTGTTATTTGCATACTGGGAATGCGAGTGCGACTGCGACTGACGACTTGTGCCTGGCTGATGAAGGTCGTAGGGTGCCTGCGGCAAGGTACGATGCACCGAGGGCATGGCCTGTCCACTACCGCCGACACCGCCAACGCCACTGTTACCGCTGCAACTGGTAGACTTGGCTCTCCTCGGCGGATGGCCGTAGCTCAAGCCGCTGCCGGCATGGGACAACGAAGCGGCCACGCGGGAGCGTCCAAAGCCGCACTGCTGCGAGCGCTTATCGATCCAGAAATGCATAGCTATCACAGTAGGATTCAACTGCAAAGGAAAATAAAATCGATTTCTTACTACTATTCTTTAAAATACTTTCATTAATTCGATTTAAAATCATTCCCTTTAACGATAAAGAATAGGCAGCTTTAAGTTCCAAGGGAAGAACACGGATACATCTCGAAAACATGTTCTTTAAGTGCCGAGAGACAGACAGACAGTTGGCATTAAGTGCTGCAAACTTATTTGAAGTTCACGCTATGTGTGTGTTCGGCAGGGGGAAGCCCTTGACTAGACAAAGCGCCTCTGACTCATTTGGCTTTGTGTCTGGCAGACGGAAGAGAGTTATCCCCGGTGCCCATGCCTCGACTTTGCCTGCACTTCCCCTCTGTTTGCATCCCCAAAAAGCCAAAACAGGAAACGTGCGCATCGCATTTTATGAGGCTGCCTCAGTCGTCTTCCCTGTCTGTCAGACCCCACCGCTTGCCTCCGGCAGTTCCTGGTCGTGGTCATGGTCCTGCCATGGCACTTCCTCTTTGTGCGCCCCTCGACGAAGGTGCAACAAGGAACAAAGGTTGCTCTCCTGGTCAAGGAACCCGCCCGAAAAATAAAACATTCATTGAACGCTTTCACTTCCCGTGTCATTGGCAGCAAACCCAACACCAAACACCACAGCCAGCAGAGCCCCAAGCGCGCCAAAACACACAAACTGAGATTAGTGGTTGTGTGGGAGAAGGACATGGCTCGTCAGTGGTGTACACTTAATGGGGTTTGGACAGAATAAATTATCAGATCTTTGACCAGGAATATTTTGAAAAATATATATACGTATGTAGAAGTAATTTATTAATTTAGAAGGCGTCAAAAAAGAGTTCGCTCTGAGACAACCCCTTCGCCCTGGGAAGCTCTTTGTGAGATCCTGCTTTGTTCGATGGAGGCGAGACTTTTGGGTTCGCGAACTATTCAAAGATGGATTATGATGCTGATGCAATTCGGGTCGGGTCCCATTGTGCCTGGTGTTTGCATTTGCTTAACTGTTCGTTGAACCGTGCCGCTGCGGTATTAGCCAATCAAGGCTGACAACGGTCACAAGCGCACTTAAATAGCCCCAGAGAAATAATGAATTTTTCAAATTATAAACAATCAAGTACACATACGCACCGTGGGCCCTGTGTGGGCCAACAGAGTCATAAAAATCAACCGCACAATAAAATAACTTTTACTTGGGCAACTTTTGCTGTTCTATCCGCCAGTCCGCCTGGCCTCAAGGTTCAAAGTTCAATGGCTGTCAACAACTTCTTCGAGCTGAAGAGCATTACACAACACAATGCCGGAGCTCTGAGTGCAAATAAATAAATACCCAGGCACGGGGCCAGGGTAATAAAATAAACATATTTAAAAGAGACATTTTGACAACCTTTTGATAGGTTCATTTCGTTTCCATTTCTCGCCTGGCGCCACTCGGATTTCGGCTTGTGTTTGCACCCCCCTCGTCCTGCGATTACTGGCTGTGGGTTCAATGATTTGGCTTTGTGCATATCCCTCGTCCTAGCCCCCAACGGTTGCCTGCGAATTAGTTTTGTTGCCACTCGGCAGGGTAAAGTTCAGCTTGATTTGCTGGTCAGGATTTTTGCGGAACTCAAACGGAACTCGGGCATTGACATTGTCTCAGCTGAGGGTTGCCTCTGTTCTAGCACCAAAAACCATAAGGAAAAATTTAAATTCACAAAAAGAATTCCCATTATTCTGCTTTTAATTAATATTTACCCACTAAATAAATCACTTTCGCAGCAGCATCTACCAAATAATAATTCTTTTATCAATTTATTTCATTACCATCTCGGCCCCTCCGCCGATGGCAAACTGCCCAATCACTTGGACCCACTCTGGGTCGCCTTGGAGCATTCGCTTTAAATAGATACAAAAGCTATTCCGAGTTTATTCACTGAACTCGTTTTGCTCTTGGCCTGCCGCCAGCTGAGGTCGTAGAAGTTGGCCTCTGGGACGCGTTATTTTCAACTGTTTCCGTGGTGTAGCGGTTATCACATCTGCCTAACACGCAGAAGGCCCCCGGTTCGATCCCGGGCGGAAACAGGTGAACATTTCTTTTTTGTTTCATTTTATAATAATTTTTTTTATTTTTATTTTGTTTTATATATATTTATTTGTTAAAAGATAAGATAGAGAAGTCATTATAAATAACTCTTGGTTGGCTTTAATAAACTTCTAAGTATCTATTTCAATGTAGAGTTTACTTCTCTTATAAATATTTGTTAATGTATTAAATGTTAAAAGTATTATAATGGTTATTACCTATAAATTATACGAATAAAAAATATGTAAAAAAATGTATTTAAATTTCTCAATCTGGCATAAAAAAGTTATTGTTCCCCTCAGTTGGCTATATAAAATTGTACAACAGATTCTGAATATAAACATGCCCATTAGCTTAGTTATTGTTGCCTACATTTTATTGAAAGTATGCATATAGCCTTCTAGAGACTAGCGAATCCTTTGAATACGTTTGAAAAAAATCATTTTAAAGAGTTTGCCTAATACAAAACAAGCTGAAATGCAGAAAAACTTGTATTTTTTGGTTTTATGATTCTTAAAACAGAATTCTTCTTCTTAAATAAATAAATAAATAATTAAAAAAATAAATCCCTCCAATTTTTATTAGAAGAACTCTTTATCTGTTTCCGCCCGGGATCGAACCGGGGGCCTTCTGCGTGTTAGGCAGATGTGATAACCGCTACACCACGGAAACAGCTGAACGTGGAGAGCCCAAAGAGGCCCTAGTGATTCAGGGGAGGATTGGACACGGGCAAAGTGCCAGCAGGAAATGAAAACTAATCTGATGAATGAAGATAGAGATAATGTCACCTTATGAACTATTTTAAGTAAGTCAAGACACTTAATTTTAATGTTTATTGAGTTAAAAAATGTATATTATATAAAACATAGAATTTTAAATATTAAAATCAAATGAGTGTGAAACAAAATGGCTTTACAAATCACTCCCAATATACAAATTGCCTCGGAAAAGCGGGCCTCCATTGAATTTGCCAGATGACACACACTAAAAAACGTACAGAGAAATGTTTATTGAATGAAATTCCTTGGGCCAGGGACTGGGAAATTCTTGGGAATCGGGAGCTATCCCAACCTCTTTGGGCCGTCCATTGCATAAATGAAATGCCAGACATTTGTGTTTGCCGCTGTGTGTTTACCCGTGCGTTATCCTCACCTCCGGCGGATGAAATTTATGCGTCATGGGGAAAAGATGCCAAAACAAAACAGAAATTGTAAACTTTAAAGCTGAAACAACCCCCCCATATATTCGCCCTTTCACTCTCACTCAGATGGTTAACCTTTGCGCACTGCCATTATTTCTGCGGGCGAGTGACGAGCGTTCGTTTTATATGCGATTTTTCGTTGGCGGGAAGTGAATTTGTCCCATTCGAGTGGCTCCAGGGGGGAGGTGCAGTCAGGGACTGATACTGAATGCCTCTGCCTGCCCACTTGATGGCGTACGCTGCGTATGAGCAATGCGGTGCAATAAGCCTGTGTGTGCATGTGTGGGATGTGCTGAGGCTGTGCCTGTGGCTGTGTGTGTTGTTTTCAAGTGCAGCACGCTTTCTTCTTACCTGCAATATATATTTTCTCGAGCTCTCTGATATTTCCCCTTTAGCTTTTCAATGCCCTCCTCTGCCTTTATTGGCACGCGGCCGTCACGTTTCTGGCCGTTATTGCATACATATTGTTGTTTCTGTTTCTGATTCTGGTTTTCTTCGCTGCAGCAGAGTCCTTGAACGCTCAACTGACCCGACAAACACACACGAGACGAGGACACACACAAATAAATATCCTTCTAGAGCTGCTTACACTCACGCGAAGGACTCACGCGACTTGCAAACTTCTATTCAATTCAATTCAAAGCAAGGAGATTCTTTCCTTGCCGCGGAATCGCGCTCGAATAAATGTATTTTCCAGAGGCGTAGGCAAAGGCGGACGGGGACGATGTGTGGCGACAACGAAGACGGGGGAGCGGCGGTGGGTGGTGTGTGCGGCGCCACCGATTCGAACGCAGCAAGGACTCGCAGCCAACTGAATGTGCGAATGCAGCTGCTGGGCAGCTCCAGCAGCAGCCGTGCTCGTTTTCACTTTCATGAGTTTCGCAGACGGCCAAACCAACCCCCCTTTGCGTTGGCCCCACCACCACCCTCTCGGCCAGTGGCGCTTTTCTTTTTTTTCTCTCTGTGTTTCACTTGCCAGCAGACAGCGTTTTGTTTTTGCTTTCTGTATGTGTGGCCGTGCGCCTGTGTGGGCGAGTGGGTGGGCGGGTGCAGCACTCCGTGTAGCATGAATGGCGGAAAGAGCGAAAGTGAGAGAAAGGCTGCTCTCGCCAAGAGCACGGTGGCTGCACGGCACATGCGTCCTGAGTTCATATTTATTTAAAAACAAAAACTTTAAAGCTTTTGGCGCCTTGTTTTGCAGAGTTGCCTACCGATAAGTGAAGATTGCTTATAAAAAGAGCTTAGTAAAATCTATAAAAATCGTTAGATATCATTTTCTTCTCTTGATCAAAAAAGATAATTATTTGGCACATTCTTCTGTTTCATTTTCAATATATTTTAAATATTTTTCTCAGAGTCCCAAATTTTGCGGCTCGCGGCACTCCTCCACCTTGGGATCGTAGTGCAGACCCGGAGTGCAGTCCAAGGTTACTCCTCGGCCATCGACGCAGTAGTAGTAGGCATCTCGGCGAGACTTGTGTGGATAGAAATGGACTCCCACCTGGGGACACTGGATATCAGCTCGGCGCAGAGGGGAGCGCGAATAGGGCTTAATATTCCTGGCCGTGGCATCAATCTTTAAATCAAAAATAAATTAAGATCTGAAAATACCTTATTTCCGATATATTCTTCCACTTACCGAACACTTGACATTCTCGGCATAGTCACAGCACTGGCACTCGGGATTGTAGAGCAGACCGGCGGAGCACTCCTGCTCCCAGGGTCGGCCGTTGGAGCAGACAAAGTACTTGTTGCAGGCTGCCTTGCTGGCTATGTAGATAATGTTGTTCGGGTTGTTGGTGGCGGAGCAATCATTGGCCACGCAGTCCACGAACTGGGGGAAGTCGCAGCGGTCGGTCGCATTGTTGTATTGGAGCCCGTCGTGGCACTGTCGGAGCACAGGGCGTCCGTAGTAGCAGAGAACGTACTTGGAGCAGGTGTTGTCGTAGCAGAAGCTGCTCAGAGCGAAGCTCTTGCAGGTGGGCAGGCACTGGACCTGGCTCTTGTAGGTGCACACCTGGAAGACTGGATCGAATGCCAGATTGCAGACCTTACCCTCCTCAAGGCAGAGGGTTGGCGTTGCCCTTTCTAGCTCAAGGCAGCTCCCAATATCTGCTATCTTGCCATCTTAATTTCGAGGGAGTTTAATAATTAAATAAATGAATTTATTTATATATTATTTATTCCCCTGATTAGCTTTAAACTCACTCTGACACTCGATGTACTTATCGCAGTCGTCCACATAGGGCAGATAGACTTCATCTGCCACATTTTCGCATATGTTGATGCTGCTGTTGTATATGTCATACTTGATGGAAATATCGTCTTCAACATTGCCATCATCACCAGGCTCGGGGGCCACCACCAAGTCATCGTCGGCTTGGCCATGATCCACCAGCAAGAGGGTGAGCAGAAAGCCAAAGTTTATCAGCCACTTCACTGCCAATGGCCAATGCCAAAAGGAAGGTGAAAGGTGAAGAAAATAATAGTAATTTTTAGAGCTACTTACTCCTGGACAGTTTGCGATGTGCTAACCAACTGTTTGCTGTTTGCTTGGAAAATATCCAATTTATAACTCGAATCATTTTAGTTCTCTTTGTCGTCGCCTAATGAGTTCTTGCCAACTTGGTCTTATCACTTGCTAATTTCGGCACACGCCTCTTTCAGACAAACTACCTAATTTCCCCAAACACTTGAAATGTCAATTTATCTGCGCCAAACATGGCGATAAGTTGGAAGAATGCTCAAAAAAGGGATAGGATAGGCTGGTTCCCAGAACCCGTGGATCTCTTCTCTCATAATTAAGTGGTTTGCCAAAAGTTGAGTTGGAAAGCAAAGTTTTCCAAATATCACTTAAAAACAGCAATTTGTTTGTCCTAAAATAAAAAAACATACTAATTAATAAATGAATTATCATTACTGAGCATTGATTTCTTTAAAAAGTTAGCCTTAGATCCTTAAAGCTTTAATCCTATATACTTTTCTCAATGGATATGTTGTCTATGAAGTTTATTTTTGAATAACTATCTTATCTTTCCAACCAGATGTTACAATTACAACAGATCAGAAGTACAACTGTGTGACTCATCCTTACACGTGTTTTCTAATGCCAATTTCAAAAGGTTTACTGATTAGACAACCTCCAGATTGGCTCTTGTTCATCACTATCTCCTCTGGCAGAATTTGAATGCTTCTAATTACAATTTAAAATCATGCATCCTCATCTGATAAGTTTTCCCATTCGCAGTGAACCAAAACATAGTTGATTGCCAAAAGAAGTTTACCTATAAATAGACCCGTTTCCAGAGCTCAGGCATTAGTAAGAGGAGGAAGCCGAGCCCAAAGAGTGAGTAGGACTCGCACCTAGGAATTTTGCCAGTCTAAACTTAAGCCAATTTGTCTAGTGATGTACCCCATAATCCTGCTGGCCATCGTGGCCCTGATCGCTAGCCGTGGAGCTGCTGATGGCGACATTAACATTTGCTCGAATGTGGTGAATAATTTATTCCTGCCGCACGTGAGCAACTGCAGCAAGTACTATCTGTGCATGAGTGAGTAGCCTCCCACCGGAGCTCCACGGATAAACCTTAACTACCTCTCAATGCCATCTCCAGGTGAGACGGCCGTTCCTCGGGAGTGCCCACAAGGATATTACTTCGATTCCCGCGACCAGCAGTGCGTGGATGTGATGGAGGCCACATGCATCCCGTCGTGCAAGGCCCGTGGTCTGGAGTCCTTCAGCTACGACCGCACCTGCAATAAGTACGTTCTCTGCTTCGATGGCACTCCAGTGGTGCGCGCCTGCTCCGATGGCCTGCAATACAACGCTCAAACCGATCGCTGCGACTACCCCCAGTATGTGGATTGCGCGGATAACCTGTGCATCCGGGAGAACAATCCCGACGATATTGTGTTTATAGCCAGCAAGGCGAGCTGCAACAAGTACTACGTCTGTCTGAATGGCCTGCCCACGGTCCAGAACTGCTCCTACGGTCTGCAGTACAACTCCAAAACCCAGAGCTGCGACTTTGCCTCCAAGGTGAACTGTACGGTGCGTATTAAAAATGAACAAAGCCCTGGATTGGGTTTTATGTAAGGTGTCTTATATTTCAGGTTGAGAGTCTGCAGCGCAACATCATGCCGTTCGCCCGAGCTCCTCCACGCAGCGCCGATATTGAGTGTCCCTCGGAGGGAGCCCACTTCATTGCCCACCAGAAGCGCCCGGAGGCTTACTACTACTGTCTGAATGGCCGCGGCGTTATCCTGGACTGCACACCAGGTCTGGTCTTTGATGCCCAGCGTGGAGAGTGCCGCGAGCCGCAGTTTGTCGGCGCTTAAATCCTGAAAAATAAAGATTTTCTTAACTGAATCCTTACCTAATTTGATATTCTTTTAATATGAGATCTGTGAGCAGAAGCCATAACCCTGGGATACGCGCAAAAGGGGGATATAATCATGAGAAAACGAAGGCCATCTTGGCTGAGTAACTCTTGCGTTAGCGTCTTCAAACCCATTCCCATCTCTAGTTTGCTTTAATATTAAGGAATAAAATGTTAAATATATATTTATAATTAAACATGAACTTTTGAAGATAACCAAATAAGAAAGATATTGACTTCTTGTTATTTTATTCCACTTTATTGACACCTCTCGCTTTAACGACCCAAATTATGAGGTTGACGGCACTCCTGAATCTTGGGATCATACCAAAGACCCGGCGAGCAGTCCAGGACTAAACCATGGCCATCCACGCAATAGTAGTAGGCATCCTGGCGAGACTCGTGAGCGTAAAAGTGGACACCAACAGAAGGACAAATCCCTTCAACTATTCCAGGACGAAGATGGGAAATGAGCTGTGACTTCCGCTGATCAGCAGGGATCTAAAGGATTAAGGAATTACAAACCGTTCACTTTAGAATATACCCCTCAGACCCACCTGGCAGTCCGATTTCGATGGAATATCGCAGCAATCGCACTTGGTGCTGAAGTACAATCCCGGAGTGCATGTCTGCTCCCTGGGAACTCCATTGCCGCAGAGGAAGTACTTCTCGCAAGATACTTTGCTAGGCACGTAACGCAAATGATAGGCATTGTAGTAGATGGAGCACTCTGACTCCACACAGTCCACATTTTTGGGGAAGTCGCAACGATCCGTTTGGGAGTTGTACTGAAGGCCATCGTGGCACTCCCTTAGAACAGGACGACCGTAGTAGCAAAGTACGTATTTGGTGCAGGTGCGCTGGTAACTAAATGTGGTAAAGTTGAAGGCCTTACAGGTGGGCAAACAGTCCGCCTGCCCAGGATTCACGCAGCTCTGGCTGGGAGCATCGAACTCATAAGGCCATTCACACTGCAGTGGTATGGCTTGGCCGGCTTTAAAAATGCAAAATATTTATAAACAATATTTTAATAAAATTATTATTATTATTCCTTGATTCCTACTCACAGCGACAGAGGTAATATTTATTGCAGTCTCCCACAAAGGGCAGGAAAACATTGTCTGCCACATTTCCACATAGACTGAGATTACCCAAAATCAAAGAACTATCATCTTTCACATCGAATGCGGGGGAAGTTGTAGTTGAAGAAGCTTCAGCCTCTCCCTCAGTTGTAGTGGCATCCTCAGCTCTAGTTGCCAATATTCCGCATACCAAAATAATCACAAGGAATTGTTCTTTATAAAATAAAAAAATAATAAATTGTTGAGTATCCAAGTATCCATGAACATGAGCTTCTCCACTCACGCACTTCTACTCATCGTTAGCTTCTTAGCCCAACTGCTTTCTGCAGCCTGTGAAAATTTGCTAATTTCGGTTTCCAACAATCAACTGATTGTGATATCGTTATATCAATGTTTACACAGCTGACATGTATTAATTCTGGGGAAACTAAGGTTTTTGAGTGGTTTAATTTTGGACTTACACTTTCCTCTTCCTGCCATTAATCGGAATGCATTTTGTACATATATTTAATCGAAAGACTTTGTTAAGAAAGCTTTAAATAATATTCATGTATTGTTATATATATTAATATATATATAAATAAAATTAAATGAAAATATTAAGAGAAACTATTTATTTAGTATTTATATTTCTTAAAATACAAATATTTGAGTAATCCACCAAGAAAAGCATTGCAATAACACCTTCTAAGACAACAACTACTCACTTTTCTTTTTCTAATAAACCTCCCAAGGATATATTTCTCTCTGTGTATATAATTAGAATATAAGATACAAAATCTCTCACATCATTACCGAAACACTCGCCGCCTGATCCACGAAATTCTACGAACGCATCGCATATCGTTTGAAAATTCTCGTTTTCGGCACTTCGATTCAGTTGGAATTGGGGCATCCCTTTGAACGCTGCTCGCTGCTCCGTGGATTCAAAATAAATATTATTTAAAAAGAAATTATTTATCAACTGCTGAGAGAAACTCACACCCCACTGTAAGTTTGCATAATTACTGCATTTGGTTATGTTGTCTTCCGAGATGCCAAAATGATTGACATTAGTCAAAGCATGAAGTGAATTCAACAAATGGGAATTTATTTATAGACAATGCCTTGCTGTGGGCCTGTGTTTGTATTGGAAAAAGTCATTAATGTGCGGGATATGTGTGCATATAGTAATACAAAAGATTCCCTCTGTTCTTCTTCAGGCACAACGGAAAAATGGTCAACGAGCTGAATAGGCCCCAAAACGGGGAGAATGCCGCCCTCAGTGAGGTAAGCTTCAGTATAGATTGTAAATTAACAAAGATTAATCTTAGATTATCTTGAAAATTAGTTTTTTGTTTATATTCTAAAGGTTAATTTCATATTATACATTTTTAATCATCAGCCCAAAGTACTAAAGAAAATTCCTTGGCTCTATAAGCAAATACTTAAAAATTTATATAGAAATTCCTGCGCACATGTTGTGTTGGTGTTTATGGCCATTAACATTGTATTTGCCGGCACATTTAATTAATGTTCTTTACACATTATTTTCAAATAGTTTAGCATATTTAAAGCAAGTCATTTCGAAAATTCTAGAACAATACAACAGAAATATGTAAAGGTCTCTCTGTGTCACCCAAGGCAGATTTGCATTCTAAAAATGTCAGAACCAGTCATAGAGGTTCAAGAATTCATCTTGTAGATGTGTCTTTTAATAAATAAAACAATTTGTAGGGCATGAAATTAACATAATTTGTCTGAATTTTTTGTAGCGCCTAGCAGCCTCTAATCGGCAACTACAGGAGATGCAGGAGGAGCACCGAGAGCTGCTCCAGGAAATGGAGACCCTGCGACTAAGAGCCGCCGAGCTCACCCTGCTGAATGCTCAGCGTCATCAGCAACGGCAGTCAGTCCGCGTGGTGCAAGAGGAGACAGTGACCAGCCAAGTGCAAACCAGTCAAGTGGAGGCCAGTCAAGTGGAAGCAGTTACAGAGCAGTCCTCGACCTCTTCGGTAGATACCCCCACAGAGGAAGCTGCTCCAGAGACCCAGGAGGAAGAGGAGGACAAGGAGGAGACGGCCAGTTACCTACAGGAGAAGCTGAACGAGATTGCCCAACTGAAGGCTCAGTTCAAGCGTGTCCAGCACATGGTAGACACCACCAAAATGATCGAGGAGCATATGTCCACCAGGCAGACGACACAGATCAGTTCCTCCAGCACGAGCAGTCGTCAATCTACAACCTCTGAGGTGCGAGTGGCTGCCGAATCGGAGGAGTCCATCGAAGGCCCAAGTTCCAGTCAAAGTACTCCAGCCGACAATGCG
The DNA here is from genome assembly GCA_008042485.1 of Drosophila mayri. Lineage (NCBI taxonomy): Eukaryota > Metazoa > Arthropoda > Insecta > Diptera > Drosophilidae > Drosophila > Drosophila mayri. Next base: position 268,742 of record VNJN01010315.1, on the reverse strand, counting down.
GAGCTACTAAATACGATGCTCAACATGTTCACGGACTTCACCAGCGATCTGCGGGGTCAAGCGGAGAGCCTGAGGGAGGAGAGGGATCGCATCAGGGCGCTCAAGGAGGAGATAATACAACGCAAACAGGAAAAGTAGATTACTAATAAATGCTGAATTACCAAGAGTTAGGAGTATATCATAAAAATTAATAATTGTCGAATGTATACTTATCTAACAAATACATGTATGCTTAATCCTTGTGAAATTAAATTTATGATTTGTGCAATTAATGGGTCTAGTCCAATTATAATCAAAAAATAAATGCTGCATCTTTAAATTATTATAAATAACATCTTTGAGCAACATTATGCGAATATTCGGCCAAATTTATACGATCTATCTAAATGAGTACCTTAATAACAAAATAGTTTTTATCGTACGCAAGATTGATAAAATTACAATTATTTCGAAGTCATTTCACTCATTTTAAAAATAACAATTATTTGTATGTACGTTTTGGCGGTTATAAATCTAGATATCATTCTTGACCCGATATTTTGACATCGATAAATGTATCAAGAGATGCATATAAATTTATGGATGATATTAAAAATAAATGAAGAAAATATTCGTTAAGTAATTGCTAGATGCTTACCCAAAAATTGAATATTTATTTTACTTTAAACCATTCATAAAAACTTAATAAACATTCCATGAAAATATATATCGATAGCCACTCCTTCCCTGCAATATTTACGTTTGCACAGATATATTTCTTGTCAGCTGTCAGAGCCAAGAAAAAACAAAGTTTGAGTACAACAAAAAAATATATATAAAAATTTCCTAGTTTCTACCGCACGCACATACAATTAGTAATTATTTTTTAAGTTTTTATGATGGCCCCGCCTCTGAAGCAGGCTGCTGACCACGGCAGCAGCAACAACAATTCCGTGGGCGGCGGAGCAACCGGCGCCGTGCCCAAGCAACAGCACCAGCTTCAAGTGAATGGAACTCCCACAGGCGGAGCGGCGACCAATAGATCCGCTCGCTCCCGGCGTCTGCAGGAACACTTGGGCGAGCCGGACCTGGACTTCGTGGAGCCGCTGCAGCGGGAGACGCTGAAGACGCTGAACGTGAGTTATCGCCGCCGTAGAAGAGCACAAGGGCGCCTTCTCTCGGTTTATAAATACACTTTGCACTCATCTCGGCCAGCGATCGTTGGCCACTGGCTCAGTAGCAAAAACGAACGCAGCCACAGCGCACATCGAATCTCGATCAGCCTTCAGATATACATATATATCTGAATAGACAGATATATATATTCCCTATATAGATAGCAGCAAAATTGCCGCCCTACTGGTGCTGATATTTCTGCTAACCTTTGTTTGCTGTTGCTTCAAGGATTTGCTCCAGCGCGCACGCATCACCAACGGCCAGATCCGAACCCCGGAGGACCAGCTGTCGGCCAATAGCTCAAAGGAAACCAGGTCACCGGTCCAGCAGCAGCAACGCGAAGTCCTGCGTCAATTGGCAGCGGAACACAATATCAGCTACGACTCGCCAGGTGAGCGCCTAGAACTTTCAGGGGAGACACAAATTCCATTCCGGATTCATTGAGTAATTTCCAATATCCGCACCTGGCCAAGTGCTGGCCGCTGGCCCACACAATGATCGGTGCGCCAGTTCATGGTCTATAAATACGCCGCGCACGAAAATAAACGCCCACGAAGACTGTGTCGCCCGCAGCCCCCAACCTCCCGCCAGCGTTGAACTTACCTCTCTCTCTCTCTCTTCCTGGCAGAGCAACTACAGGAGCAGCAGCAGCGTTATCGCTTCCCCGTGCGTCCCGTGCAACGCGTCCAGCATCAGCCATCGACATCATCGTCATCCACATCTGTAACAGCCCCCGCATCCTCGTCGTCTCTGCAGCGTCTGCGTCAGTCGACGCCCCCGAATGCTACAGTTGGCGTGGTCATACCTAACGCCACCACTAGCACCACAAACGGAAACCCAAACGTTAACGGGAACTACAGCGGCACAGAGGAGCAGCAGTCAACGCCTTCGACCGCCGTCCTTCAGACACTTGTCCACCGCCTCCTTAGTCTGCCCGGCTTGGGCTCCAGAAGTGAAACCGGTCGCTCCCAGGCTGACGTGTGGCGCTCCGTACTGGAGTTGGCCGACAATCTTAACAGCAACAGACAACAGTCCAGTTCGAACCCTGTAGAGGTGAATCCTGAAACCGTGAGGTATATTCTTTTAAAAACTAAATAACTTTTATTATTCTCCTGCAGGAGATTTACAATATGGTGCACGAGATCAATCCCAGCGCCGAGCAGGACGAGGGCATCGTCAATTCGACCAGCTTGGAGGATGTTGCATTAAGCGAGGTAAGCTTAGCTTTATAATTAACAATCTTTACGTATTTGATAATCTTTACACATTTAACATTCATTTACAGATGAGCGACAACCGCGCCCAGTCCATTCAGTCCTTACATAGCGTCCTGGAGACGCCAACGCCTGATACGACGCCCACTTTCGATGAGCTGCAACAAAGGCTAGAAGCCTCCAACCGGAACATGCAGCACCTGCAGGACGAGCAGGCCAAGCTGCTGCATATTCAGAACCTGGCCAAGTCCCACCTCACTGAAATGGAGCAGCTTCGCCAGCAGGCCGATCAATTGCCCCACACGAGCAACGGTGGGGAGGCGCCCAAGTACGAGTCGGTGCAGCAAGTCCAGGACGACATGGCATCCCTGGTGGGCCGCATGAAGAATCTCACAGCTTTCATCCATAACCAGAACGAGCTGAGTACCGTGCTGGGTGATGATGGACCCGAGATCCTGGCCGAGCAGCAGGCCTTGCAGGAGAAACTGGAATCTCTGCGCAGCCATCGGGATGATATGCGCAACCTTGTAGATGAACTCAACAGCATCAACCGAGCCGCTAGGGAGACGAATAGGCCCATCAAGGAGGAAACTCCCACGCCCCAGGCTTCTCAAGCTCCAACTCCTGCACCAGCTGCCGCTGCGCCCAAGGAGCGTGTTGTTCCTGTGGAGTACACACGAAATGTGCCCATTATGCGGCAAGAGGCGGCTAATGCAGCGCAGCGAGCCCTCCACGCCCAGAACATGATCAACAAGAAGACAGCCGACATCGATGCTCTCAAGGCCCAAATGGCCAAACTGAAGGGCATGCTAAACACGGTGAGCCAGATCGAGCAAAGCGTACCCGAAATGGGCGCGGCTCTGGAGCGGCGGAGCGAAGAGCGGACCAGCATGGAGCGCGAACTGCCGGCTGAGATTGCGCAGCGCGTGTTCGCCCTGAACGATGTCACCTCAGAGCTGCGTGCCGAGGCAGCCAGTCTGCAGAAAGAGCGGGATCGTATCCTGGCCCTCAAGGCGGAGATCGAGCGGCGAAAACAGCAGGCTGCTGCCGCTGTCCAAATGGGCGAGGAAGCCTTGAAGAGGAGTAGTCTTACTCCAACTCCCACGCCCATGAGGCAACGGCAGGTGGCACAGGAGGAGGAGGATGATGAGGATCCATCTGAGGTGGACACTTCGTTGCAGGCCACACCCAGCAAGGAGCAATTGCGCGACGAGCTGCGTTTGCAGTGTGAACGGCTTCGCAAGGAGTACGAACAGAAGCAGCGGGAGCTGGAGCAGCGCTATGTGGCCAGCAACAACACCACTTCGGAGGCGGACGACGAAGGCAACGACGACACCGACAGCGACAAGTACTTTGCCAATGCGCGCACTGCCTCTTCGGCCACGCTCAAGCGTGCAGCCTCCGCCAACACTGTGGTGGAGCAGAGGCGCAGCCAGCCGAGTAGCAGCACACAGCCACAGCAGCAGGCGCCGCCGCCGGCACCTCCGTCCACGCTCAACGAAGACGACCTGAACGTAACCATCGATACGTTGTCCCTGGGCAACGACAGCCTTCCTTCGAGCAGCAGGTCGCAGTATATGCCGCCGCCGATGCCGCCTGTGCCGGGCATCTGGGGTGAGTTTGTGTTTATGATAAACTCTGTATTCTTTACAAATTCCCACCATTTAGCATCGCACAACGCCGGTAGTGCCTGGCACGGCCAGCAACCGATTTATGGCCAGGCCAACGCCAACAACGGAACGGAGTTCAAGCCACCGCCGGCAGCTCCACCGCTGGGCTCCTCGAACGCCTCCGGATCGAATGCCTCGTCCGATGCCATGCTGCTGCAGCAGTTCATGCAAACGCAGCAGATGCTTATCAACTCGGTGTGTCAGTGCAACCAGACGCTGTGGCACCAGCAGCGGGAGATTGATAACCTTAACACCCAAATACACGCGGTAAGCCAGTCTCCTCAGTCTTTACTCCATCACAGGCTAACTTTTGCGTCGTCTAGCTCCAAGATCGTCTGAGTGTGGTGGCCTGTCAGGATCATGGCTTTGGGCTGCGCTCCGAGTCGGTGCCGCCACCGAATCTCTCTGTGGGCCCGGGCATTGGCCAGACGCCCAATAACTTGTGTATGGGCAGCAGCCGCGCCCAGTCGGAGCAGCTCTTCGGCTTTAGCGCCCACCAGAGCGCCTTCAGTAACTATCAACGCAGCTGTCACCGCACTGGGGGAGACCCCCATCATCATCAGCAGCCGCCGCAGCATCAGCCTCAACCGTTTTTAAACAATGCCGCTCCTCCGCCACCGCCGACGCACTACAACAACGAGACGCCTCTGTCGCCGCCCACCTACCGCTCGAGCCCCGGGCCCATCTTCATGAACCATCACAATAACACGATTCATCAGAACAACGCAAATCTCCGCACCCAAAACCAGTACGCCAACAATTTGCACTCGCTGCCCGAGGGAGCTGGTGGAGCGCCTGGGGCTGGAGGAGTATCCGGTGGCGCTGGTGTCACCCTGAACAACCAGGTGCCGCCAGGTAATCGGGCAAACAACTACTGGGACAACTTCCGCAGGTAAATGTTATGAATTCGGTGATGGGTTTTCTACAAGGGTTCGGTTATGGATAAGGGTGAAATCGGTCGAAGGTACAAGCAATAAAAGTTATATCCAACCATTTGGCTTGAGTTCATTTTCAATTCTGTGCCCCGGTAAGTGCAACCAAGTCGTTGCAATCTAAATTGTGTTCCATTAACAGAGTTGAAAGTGACTAACCAAGACTAACACCCAGTACTAACAATAATTATTGGGAATCAGTTAATATATTGTCAACTAGTTTAAAACATAAGCTTATTTTACCTTTCGTATGCCTTTCTTGAACCGTTTGCTAGCCGCTTGCATTAACCCATTAATATACGTGCGCTTTTCCAGCCACTCGCGCCAGAATCTTCTCTCAAACAAGAGCAACGAGGAGTTGAACGTGGACCTTCAGCTATATCGCCGGCAGCGGGCGCGTCCCAGCTACTTTCAGCCCTCACAGCTCCTGGGCGCACCGCTGTCCGCACGGAATGGTTTAGTTCACCAACAGCAGCAGCAGCAGCGTCGCCAATTCTTTGAGTCGCCACTAACCGCCTTGCATAGCAGCAGCGCCAATGGCAGCAATAATCTCAACAACAGCGGCGGCAGTGCCAGGAAGCGTGATTGGCGTGAGGATCCTGGATCACATGCGGACCATGACCATGACAACGAGGACATGGACGATGTGGAGGAGAACCACGACAACGTTATATTTGGATCCGGTAGACGTCGCAATCGTCGTCGTCCTCAGCTTTCCACGCTTCGAGATGAGGAGCCCGAGCAGGCCAGCTCCTCCAACCTCAACATGAACGTCAACTACGGCAACAGTCCGCTATATCAGAGGAACAAGGTACCGGCCAAGCCCAGCACCTCAGCGGTTTCCCTGACTCCCCTTCAGCAGCGCCACCTTCGCTTCGACTTCGAGCTGCCAGCTCAGTACATGGAATTCGAGATGCCTCCGGTAACGGCGAGTGCCGAAACTACTCCCCTTCTCGGTCAGGAAGCCGCGCCTGCAGACGAGTCTAATGCCATGGAGCAGACCGAGGAGACTGCTTCCGAGGAACTGAACCGAAATCTACTGGTCAATGCGCTGAAAAACGATAAGTTCACCACCAAGTTCTACGAGTCCATCAAGGAGGATGTATACCGTCGGCTGGAGACGCTCTTTGAGCAGCAGCAGCAACAGCATCAATTACAACAGTCCCAAGAGCCGCAAAATCTGCGAAAAGCCCTCAATCAAGACGAGAACGGGGCGTCAGCAGATGCGGATGCAGATGACGCTGACGCAGATGCGGAGGCCACGGAGAGTCGCAGTGAAACGCCGCTGGAAGTAATGCGCCTCCAGCTAGACAACGATCGACCAGAAGACGAGAAAACATCACCGATAAAGCAGTTAACCGTGGTCATTCCACAGAACGGTCATGGTGTGGAGGAGAGCGAGACCAGTCCCTCGGAAGAACAGTCTTCCCTGAGATCTGAGAATTACGAGGTAAGCAATCGGGAATATTTCCCATCTCATTGAAATGTAAGAAGGTCTTAGTTAAGTCAGAAAATGTATACCAATTTCCCCATGTGAGGAAATCCTTTGGCAGACATAGAAGTAATCGACTAACCCCATAGCTATCCCACCTTTGGAGTTATCACTGTGCAAAGCTTAACCAACTGCGTCTTTATTGCCAGCAAATGCTCAAGGTGCCGGTGGAACTGGATTCTGGGCCAAGACTAGATGAATCTGCCACATGCTCCATTGTCGAAGTGACGCCGGATCACGAACTGATCGAGTACATCATCAGGCGCATTCGAAACCAGACGCACAACAACACCGTTATCAACGATTCTCTGCTGGCCGAGGTCTCTAAGCTGACGGCCACTGCTGCCCAGAACTCGGCTGCCAATTCCCCGCTAATCTCGCCCAAGCGCATTTACGCCAAGATCAAGAAGATGGACATGCCGCGGCAACGAGATGAGTTCCTGCTCTGGTACCGTTCCTACCTAGAGCAGCTGTTCGTGGTGGAGCAGCCGCATCAGGGCAGCTGCAAGGTCAAATCAAAAGTGCCGCCCGCTTCCGACAGTCCGGCCAAGAAGCAGACAAATAAGCGCGAGCGGGAACAGTCGCAATCTCAGTCGCATGACTCAAACAACGATGCCGACCTGGCCGAGGCTGACCAGATGAACGTCTCCGCTTCGGGTAATGTCGATCTGGAGTGCGAAAACAACGAGAACCCCGGCGAGGAGGCGGATGGAGGAGAGGCTGCTGGCGACTCCTCTGGCGGAGAGAAGCCCGACATCAGTCTAGACTAGCCGCGGGATGCGGCCGGGCCACCATTATACACACATTCCTAATCTCACAATGGATACTTCACCTACTCATTTACAGACTTCACAGATGTTAAATCCTTGTTGTCCTTAATCCTATGTTTCAATATCATTGGCTTTTAGTTTATATTTTTAACATTAAATTATGTAACAATTATAAAAATATATTTACACACCGAAGACGAACGATATGGATTTCTTATTAGATCCCTGAGGCAACGCATCTTAGGATGCTCCTAGTTGGTCCCGCGGGCTGTCATCTGCTCCAGCATGCGGTAGTAGCAATAGCGACTGTCGTAGTCCAGATCGTACCAGAAGTTCACAGCGATGCACTTGTGGCTCTGGCTCACGTGATGAAACCAGTAGTTGGGCAGGTACAGGATGTCTCCGGCATGGACGCGCACTTTTAACGGCCTGGCTCGCGCATACTCCGGATATTTGGCCAGGTCGGGGGCCAACGGATCGATGCTGACCCATTCGGTGAGCTGTACACCGCCCTCCTCGTCCCGAATGGGTTCGATGTGAAACTGGCCGCTCTCCGATGTCCTGTACACGCCCGTGGGATAAATGCTGCGCGGCACACAGCTCAGCTGGTGCGGCGGGATAAGAATAAAATCCTTGTAGCCGGAGATCACGCAGTAGAGGTTCTCGTAAGGATCCTTGTGCATGGAGGTAATAGCTCGCTCATCGCCCAGCCAAAAGTTTATGGCATCGGGCGGCTTGTTAAAGGATTGCTGAGCAAAATCTAGGTCACTGACTCGCAGATCGGCAGCTAATTCCGGCAGGTCCATGCTCAGGTTTGAGTTCTGCTTCTGGATGTAGTGGACGGCGCCAGTGGGATCATCCAGGCGCCGGACCACTTCCGACAGCTTCATTTTAGTCTCTAGCGGCAGGACAAAGTACTCCTGACCCTTCTGGGTGGCCAGGCCATCGGCATAGCCATTGGGTGTTATGGCCACATCCACGGTCCTGTCCTGGAGAGCCTGGATTAGATATTCCGGTGTCCACTTGCCAATTGCCGGCCACGAGAGGGCCTGCCGGATGACCACCGGCTGATTCTTGGCATAGTAGTCGCGGCAGAACTCCACGGCTGTGGGCACCTGATCCAGTTCAGCAACATTGCTTCCGATACACAGCTCCTCAGCCTCCTGGAGCAGGATCTCCAATGCTTCAGAGTATTCCCGCTGCATGCCAAACAATCCAGGTGACAGACCAGTATTGCCAGGTGATTACCCACCGTACAAGCTAGATTCTGAGTAAAAAATATAAAAATTAAATTAAATAGGCTTGAAAACAAGATACAACTAAAGATAAACAAACCGTACAATTTGTCATTTTTATATTTTTTAATCAAATTAATTGTATTATTAGTTCGTCATTTTTGTAATTTTTCTTGAACTAACATTAGAGCTAAATCCCACCATAAAAAAACCTAAACTGTCAACACTGGCTGTGACATATGGAGAAGAAAAGACATGTTGCGCCTGTAAAAAGCCAAGGAAATCGACTGGGACTCAATTAAAACTCGAGCCGAAGCACTCCGTGGCGCCTGTGGAACGATGGGAGACCTGCAAGCCAGCGTGGTGCCCGACGAGGAGCAGCCATTCAACTGCGTGGACGAGGCCAACGCCATCATCAACGATGTGAAGGCGCACGTCGCCGAAATCTGCATCTCCTCAAAGCTGGCAAATGATGCCACTCAGATCTACCTTAACATTCGCACCATCGAGAGCGCAACCTGCTGCGTGCAGGTGACCAGTCAAGGCTTCAAGATCGTCTCCTCCCAGTACGATACCATAGACGAGGACAAGCGGATCTCGGCTCTGCTCCGCAATGGAGGAGGGAGCAACAGCGACACCGAGAGCGGCGGCAATGACGACGACGACGAGGAGATCTTTGAAACACCGTATGCACTGCTGGACAAGATCAGCCCCCGCTACGTGGAGTCCTTCGGCAACCAGCTGTGCCAGCAACTCCGACAGCTTCAGCAGATGCGCACCGAGTTCCACGAGGAGGACGAGGAAGAGGAGGAGGAGTGACTCCAGCTCCAGTTCCCGCCCGAGACTGTATACTCTATAGACGGAGGATTTTAATGTTAGTTTAATTGAATGTTTAATCGTAATGTGCATTCTCTGGAGCATAAGCTCCGCCTTCCTACTTATTTGTGTGTGTGTGTATGTTGCCGCAAAAGTATTCCCGCATGAATTGCTCATGCCGTCGCCTCATCCCACGCCACACCCTGTCCTATCCTCTCCTCTCCTTGCTTAGCAAACGAAAACCGCTCCAGATCCGCTCTAGACCTTAAGGCGTTTCAAGAATAAAGATTGTGATTGCAACTCCAGATCTGTTAGTTTGCGAACTGTGGGCACCAGCTGCTCAACATGGTCCTCGTAGCCGCTGCCCATGCTGAGGTTCTTCTGGCCATAAACAACCTTGCCGTCAAAGTCGTTGACGGGCACATTCATGGCACTGTCCACCTGCTGGATGGTGATATTCAGGTGGTCCTCCACCTCGGCCAGCAAGTTTGGCTCGTTGTACCAGATGCAGCAGCCACGGACATTGGTCAGGTTGGTGTTATTGCAGTTGCGCCCGCGCGTCTTGCACCACTCGCCGTGATACCAGACCTTTTCAGGCACCGTGGACACCAGGCTGATGGCCAGACCCATGCGCTCGGCTCGTCCCACGCGTCCGATGCGATGCACGTAGTTGGCTTTGTCGTCGGGCATCGTAACGTTGATCACTGGGAAGTGAAAGAGGGGAATCTTAATGATTTCTTTTTAAGTAAATTAATAACTCACTGAAGGGCAGGCCGGTGATATCCAGACCGCGAGCCGCCACATCCGTGCAGATGAGGAACTTGACCTGCTGACGTTTAAACATTTCCAAGTTCTGTTTGCGCTCCTGCGGCTTCCTGTCGCCGTGAAGGCATACGCACGAGTAGCGCTGGCCGCCGCGCTGCCGGAAATATTTCTCCAGATTGTCGCAATCCTGCTTGGTGCGGCAGAAGATAAGGGCACGGTCCATCTTGTGCTTGTCTATGGCGTGGATGCAGTACTCTCCCTTTAGCAGTTTCACTGCCTGAGAATAAGTCTCCTCTGAGGGATTATTGGGATGGACGTTGTCGCGGTCGTGAATGCCATCGGTGGGAATGGCTTGGCGCAGCGACTCCCAGCGGGTGTCCGCCTTTGGGTCAACCAGGCACACCACATGGTGCACCGTCTCCGGGACGGCATCTTCGCCCTTGAGATCCACCCAAGTGGGGAAGTGCATCAGGCGCTCGGCCAGCTTTTTCACCTCGAAGTCGTGCAGCGTGGCCGAACAGACGATCATCTGCAGGCGGCGGCCGTCCGTTGTGATCTTGGGTATCTGCTTGTGCACGCGGTTGATGAGCTCCGTGTAGCCACTCTTGAGCAGACCGTCTGCCTCGTCCAGTACAAAGAAGCGGCAATGGGTGAGTTGTACTAGGCCGCTGTTAATCATCTCCTCCAGGCGCCCTGGCGTGCCGACCACAATGTGGGCGCCCTGCATAAGCTGACCTTTTTGCTCCTCCAGACGCACTCCTCCGATAAGGAGCACAGAATTAACCTCGGGATTGCTCAGGTGGTACTTGAACTTCTCGATCTGGTTGTAAGTCTGCTCGGCCAGCTCTCGGCTAGGTTCTATAATGATGGCCTGGGGAGCGTTGGGTGCCGGAGTAGCCGACACGGCACTGGTAGTTGGACTCGCCAGCGGATTGGCCTTGCTGTGTTCCGCTCCAGCCTGACAGACGGCCACGAATCCGTTACCCGGTGGGTACTTGAAGTCAGTTTTTCCAAAGTTGAACAGCATTTCGGCGTTCTTGAGGACCACGGCTGGGTAAAATGTATCATTGGAGAGGTTATCCGGCACGCGGAAAGCTACGCCCAGGTTCTGTCCATTCTTGGTGAAGCTAATCTCCAGGCGCTGCAAATCCAGCAGGCAGCCGATGACGTCGGCCTTACCGAAGGCTCCGCCGTAGTCGTCAAACTGGCGGTTGTTGGACTTCTTTCCGGTGCCGCCGAACCCGAAGCCCATTCGGCAAGTGCCCAGATCGAGGTTTGCCTGCTGTGTGGACCAGCCGACACGACACAGTCCCTCGTCCGTGACCGTGGCCTCGTAGTAGAACTTGCCCCGGCCACGGACTCCGGTAGTGGCGCGGCATCCGTGCCATTCCTTGAACTCTCGCGACTGGCAGCGCAAACCATCGGGTGTGACGGCCAAAGCATTGCCACGGTCATAGAAGGACATGGTCCAGGGGGCCACCGAACCAGCCGCTGCCCCGGCGCCGCCCTTGCCACCTTTTCCCTCCTCGATGTCGCGCAAAGTCTCCCAAACAATCTGCAGGATGGGCAGACAGAAGGCGCCCGTCTTTCCCGAACCTGTCTCCGCGGCCATCAGCACATCGCCGCCGCCCAGGATGAGGGGAATGGCCTCTGCCTGGACATCAGTGGGCAGGCTGCAAGTTGGATGGGTTAATTATAAATAAAGCAAACAAAGATTAATTATTCGTACGTCCAATCAGCTTCGTCTGTGGCTTTTCCCAACTCCGGGAGCACGCCGAACTCTGTAGAAAATGGTTTAATTAAGACAAGAACTCTTCAAAATTGGTTTCAACTCACCCTCGAATGCAGTCATTTTTTAAATATATTATAAATTCCTTTTATTTTGCAAAGCCGGCTAAATTCGGTCGAAAATCAATGCTCAAAAATCCAAAAACAGCTGTGATTTCGTGGCGATGCCAAACACTGCCGTTGTATACGGAAAAGACTGAGCCGCCACAGTGCTGCTTAGTGGGGATATGCAAACAGCTGAGATTTCGGGATGTTGGCCAACACTGACACTTGTATACGCGTAAATGGCAAATAAATTTCTGTTGTGCCCTGTAATGTTTTTGTAAAAGTGCTAATTACTTGTCGGAGGACATGTAAAACGGAGCTTGACCCACACCATGTAATTGCACCCGCCCCCGCAGGTCTTTTCCGCAATCTCTAACCGCTGTTTTCCATTGGCACAGTGACTTTACACACACGGAGGAGGAGGATGTACTTTCCCGTGGGCTGGCCCAAGCGGGTTGGCCTGGCGCTGCCCGGCGAGGGCGCCTGCATCCGGCACATCTGCTGCGACGCCGTCAAGATACTCGTGGCCGCCGTTGGAGATGACTTCCTGGGCATTTGGTACGCGAACCCTCTCATTCCCATCGCCTACTTTCGCCGCTCCGAGGACTCACTGCGGCAGTATGGCTCAAACCAGCTGATTGTGTGGAAGCCGGACTCCCGGCAACTGGCCGTGTTAAGCGCCGCCGGAGCCCTGCTTCTTTACCAGTTGGATTTCGACGCCAACGGCAGCGGAATCTTGCTTCAGATAGATCCGCCAGCCGCTAGCCTGAAGCGGGACTCCGCCGAGCTGTTTATCAAGGAGAACATCCCGCGCCTGAGCCTGCGCGAGCTATGCAGCGTCACCCTGGGATCCGTCATCACCACTGTGTGCTGCATCAGCCTCAGCGAACTGCTCCTGGCCACGCAGTCGTGTGAACTGCTGCGGCTACAGTGGACACAGCTGGAGCAGGCCGAGAACGAACTGGAGGTGCCTGCCCTGGCCGCCATTAAGCTGCGCGACATTCCCTTCTATGTGCAGCAGCAGCAGGGCCAGCAGGGCTCCGCTCGGAACGTGCCACCTTTGAGCCGGGACTCTTACGTTGCCTCGCTGGAGTACTCACCCTTCATCGGTGGCTGTGCGGCCGTCTTCAGCGATCGGCGGGCCGCCTTTCTGATTGCCAACCATCTGAAGTTCGAAACGGATCACATGCATGGCTTCTGGGTGCCCGACGTGGAGGATGCTAGCGTGTGCAGCGTTAACCACAAGTTCCGGCTGCTAGCCTATGGTCAGGAGAGCTCCGGCGTGAATGTGTATGCTATTGACGACGCCACCGGAGGACTGGAGTTCTCGCACCGCCTGATGCTCACGGAAAATGTTCTGCCCGGCAGCTTGGGAGCTGTCAATGAGTTAAAGTGGAGCCCGGACGGATGTGTATTAGCCGTGAGTTGGACAAATGGCGGCTTGTCCCTGTGGAGCACCTTCGGAGCGCTGCTGATGTCCACTTTGAGCTGGGACTTTGGCCTAAACGTAGACCTTTTACGACAAAACCCGCTCAAGCTGCGCCGTCTGGAGTGGTCAACTGAGGGCTACCAGCTGTTCATGCTGACGCAGCAGTTGCAGGGCAACCGGGACAAGGAGCAGAGCAACGTACTGCAGCTGCAGTTCGTGAAGAGCGCCCTGAGCATGAACCCCTGCATGACCACCAACCCGCACATCCTACTGCAGGGCGACGATTGCCTGTACCTCAACCAGGGCAACAATTTGGAGCGGACATATGCCGGCAGTCAGTCCACATTCCCCTCAAGCGGCGTAGGCACGGATCAGGCGGCGGTGGAAAGTGATGGCGACTGCCTGGAGCTGAAACAGAGCCCGCACACGGGCAGCATTCTTACGGAAAGCAAGTACTGGACGGTGCTGCAGCTGCCGCTGAACTACGCTGCGACCAACTGGCCGATTCGGTATGCGGCAATTGATGCGGACGGGCTGCACCTGGCAGTAGCTGGACGGACTGGACTAGCCCATTACTCCCTGGTGAATAAGCGTTGGAAGCTCTTTGGTAACGAGTCGCAGGAGAAGGATTTCGTCGTCTCCGGCGGCCTGCTTTGGTGGCAGGGCTTCGTCGTCATGGGCTGCTACTCGCTGCTGGACCGCACGGACGAGCTGCGCTGCTATCCGGCGGAGTGCAAACTGGACAACCAGTTCGGACACAAGCTGCAGGTTCGGGCTCCGGTGATCAGCTTGAACTCATTCCGACACCAGCTGATCGTGCTTACGGCGGATGGGATCGTGAGTTTGTTTAATATGACCAAGAAATCGGCCTACGCCCTGGATATCGAGTGCGCCTACGAGCTGGACGTGAAGAGTATCTGCATCCATCCAGCGTGCATTGTAAGCCTGACAGTCACGAACCTGAAGAATGAGTTGAAGCCGCAGGGACAACAGCTGGCGGCGGGTGCGGAGCAGGCGGAGACTATTATCGTTAACGTTTGCGGCCGCATCCTGATGATTCAGCGCGACGCTGGGGAGCAGGTTCCCAACACCTTGCTGGCCACATGCCTGGCCAGCTGCGTTGAGGTCTTCTGGCTGTCTCACTCCCTGGAGCGTTGTGCGATGCGCGATTGCCTCTGGCTGTACTCGGGAGCCCACGGCATGCGTGTGTGGCTGCCCATTCTGCCACCGGGTAGGGAGCGGCGCGAGGGAGAGCAAGGCGGAGCCCAGCGGCTGCACAGCTTCATGTCCAAGCGTATCATGCTGGGCTTTCCACTAAAACTCTATCCGCTGGTTGTGCTCTTCGACAATGTGATTGTTCTGGGAGTGGAGAACGAGAGCACGCTGTACGCCAACGAGGCGGGCTCCCATTTTTCATTGCCATTCGCCACGATGGAGCGCAAGTCGCAAATCTACCTGCATAAAGTGTTGCGTCAATTGATCAAACGGAATCTCGGATACTCTGCCTGGGAGATTGCTCAGTCATGCCGCTCGCTCCCGTACTTCCCGCACGCTTTGGAGCTGCTTCTGCACGAGGTACTGGAGGAGGAGGCCACCAGCAAGCAGCCGATTCCGGATGCCCAACTGCCCAGCATCCTGGACTTTATACGTGAGTTTCCCGTCTACCTGGAGACCATAGTGCAGTGTGCCCGCAAAACGGAGATTGCCCTGTGGCCGTATCTCTTCTCCATGGCCGGGAAACCGAAGGAGCTGTTCCAGCTGTGCCTGCAGTCGGAGCAATTGGACACTGCGGCCAGCTACCTGATAATTCTGCAAAACCTGGAGCCCTCTGTGGTTAGCAAGCAATATGCGACCATGCTGCTGGACATTGCGCTACAGCAGCGCAAGTGGGAGCTGGCCAAGGACTTGATCCGCTTCCTCAAGGCTATCGATCCGAATGAGATCGATTCGCCGCGCTCCTCAATGGTGGTGAATGTCAAGATTGCTCCGCCACCGCAGGTAAACACTCAGCAGCAGGTCAACCAGAATGCAGATGCCTTTAATATGGTCCTGGGTCCCATCGCCCGGGAGCGCAGTTTCTCCACTACGGTGACCAGTAACCTGCCTAAGGACAAGCAGGGGCTGGCAGCGGCCGGAGTACCGCCTGTGCCGGAATCGAGTAGTTCTGGGCCACCCACGGTGGTGCGTCGTCGGTCCACGAAGCAGCGGGAGACATTTTGCATCGACCTGATCCTCCAGCGCCATGCCCGTCAGTTGCTGCAGAACCACAAACTGATGGATCTGGGCTATATGTGCGCCTATCTAGACTTCCATTTGGTTACGTGGCTGTCACAGGAAGCAGAGAAGGCGGCCAAACTAGACGATTTTGCCGGCGCCCTGCTGGCCCTGCACGCGGAGCTGCAACTGCCCAGTCCATTCCCTCCGCCAGCAAAGGACGACTTTGCACAGCTGCGGGGCAGCCACAGGCAGACAGGTGGCGGCGGATCCTCCTCGCAGACTTCAGAGTCGGGATACTTCAGCCTGGCTACGCCAAACGGCGCGGCCACACAGTCGCCGCAGCTACAGCCGAGCATCAAGGAGGAGGAGCCGGAGGAGTCGCAGCAGCCGAGTTCGCTGCCCGTACTGAAGACGCGTTCTGAATCGCAATTGTCGTTCGACAACTTCCGCTACCGTCGATTGTACTCTCTGCCAGCCTCCGAGGACGACCTGGCCGTGGATCCGTTGCCAGCGAAGCTGTCCATCAAACTGCGCTATCTTCTGCAGCTCTTTAGCGAGGCCAATTGCACTGACTACGCCCTTGTATTGTCGATCCTGCTGCAAGACGCCGCCTCTATATCGCGGATCGTGAACGGAATAATCCGCAGCGAGTCGGTGCACACCTGCCGGCGCACGGAGACGGCCCTGAAGCAGCTCAGCCAAAGCACCTTCGAGCACAGCGGTTCCCTGTATCGGGGATTTGTCCTCACCCTGCAGCCCCACGTCTACCTTTTGGAGCAGTACATCCAGTCGCTGGGAGATGCCGCTAACGCACCGCTCCAAGACGTCGGCACATCCAATGAACAGGGAGTGGACGCGGCGGCGGGAATCCACGAGCTCGAGGACGAGGAGGTAGACTTTGTGCCAAAATCCCAGCAGGCGAATGGCAACCAGTGGACGGTGACCACCGGCGACCTGCGGCCAAATCACCAGCGGCTTACGCGGCACGCCAGTCTCGAATCGAACGGGAACGCAACTATGGTCAGCGGCTCCTCCGCCCAGTCCACGCCCACCCAGCGCCAGCTGCCACGGCAAGCCAGCGGCGAACGCGAGGGCTGTCGCCTCATGTAAGCGGTTAGCCGCAGTCCGTAATCCGTCAGGCGTAAGCCGAAAGCCGTCAGACGTAAGCCGTGAACCGTAAACCGTAAACCGTGAGTCGTAATCTGTACTCCACATACTCATTGTCAGGACGTAGATGCATTCGTACTCAATACGTGCATACTTTTTGTAACTCCGTGGCGGAAAGCCTGGTTTTGTTCGCCGTAACTTGTTGTTGAATTTTTCCGTTAATTGTAAGTCAGCGTACACACACAGAATTAGAGACAGGCGAGCTTGGGTCCCGGAGGAGGAACACGCAGACAACGAAGCGAAAACAAACATCCGTGTAAACGTATGAAGCATACGTAACGTAATCCATAATTTAGTAGATGAAATTTGCTGCAATATTTGTTAATTAAAATTATACAAACAATATACTTAAATATACAAATCAAATACAATTATATTTTTACTAATAAATGAAACTATTTAACAATAATTGGAGCGAGTAATTTTTTATATGTTTGCAAAAAGGTTAATCAGCAGTTTTTTGTATCTGAGATGTTTTGTTTATGCGGTTTAGAGGTCTTTACAATTTAAAGCGGGGAATCAAAAAAAAAATATATTTTTATGCGGGTTATAAATACTAAATTTTTATAATAAATAATTATTTAATCAGTTTTTAGGTACAAACAAGAGCAACTACGAGCCATCACCTTTATCCCAAAGATCAGAGGCCACATCTTTCATCCGCAGTTACTTTGTTGTGTGTGACCTACCACGTTGACTTGGTGGACTTCCATCGTCGTCGTCGCCGTCAGTTGCAATTCGTCCGCCCGATGCTGCTGTAAAAGTTAATCGCTGTGACTGATTCATTACGTGCTCTGCTTGATTTGGTAATGCAGGTTGGAGCTGAAAGTTACTAGCTGGGAATATAGTGGCACTGGAGGAGTGTCATCCAGTCTCCCTGCTGGTTCTGTGTTTCGCAAGTTGCGCATTTGAAGTTTTCCCCTCAAGTTTTCGCACTTGCATTTCACAAAGTTCGACACACACATACTTAAAGGAGGATACACCTAGGAAAAATGGTTTTCAGGTATAATTCAAATTTTTTTTTAAATTTTATAAATAAAAATTCAAGAAATTTGTAATAGTTTTATAGTTATTATAATAATTATTGTAATAATTAAAAACTTACTAAAAACAAATATAGCAAAGCTTTCTGGTGCCTTTTTGCCTTTGTTATGATGGATTTCAACCCGACCCCTAATCCGATTGCAAACCTGAATTCAAAGCTTTAGTTTCCCGAAATTAAAATGTATTGAAAACATTGAAATATACATTTTTATTTACGGAATGCATTACCCTTTTATGTTCATAAATAGGATTGCAATTTCTTATTTATGGCTTTACAAATCTAATCTACATTTTTCTTATTTTTCTTTTCAGTGAAAGACTCCTAGCCGAGGGATGGCAAACCCGGCCAGCTTACAATAAAAGCGTAAGTTTTACAGGGCGTAATCACTGTAATGTTACGTTGCGACAGGCGGGCGGCGGAACTTGCAAGTTCGCTCTCAAACGTCGAGGCCCCCGGGGCGCCGTATTTAAGTTGGAAGGCAGGAATCCAAGACCGAGTTCGAGTCCAAATGCGAGTGCGAATCCGAATCCGTGTACCTCACATCCTTCCGGATGCTGGCTGGGCGAAATACAACTATTGACGCTTCACCGGAGAGAGCCTGCCGGCCGAGAGTTATGGAAGCGGCAGGCAGGCCATAAATAAAAGCATCAACACCAGACACCAGCGCACTGGAAGTTGCAGCGGAAGTCGTCGCCGTCATCGTCAAGTGCGCTGAAATTTTTCTGGGGGAAAGTTTTGCGAATTCCTTATATTGCGGCCAGGACCCAGGAGCCAGGAGGAGCTGGCAGACACCGCCGACGACGACAATAACAACTGTAATAATGCCGCAGACAACACAACATCCAACAACAACGCCAGCCAGCCACTACAATGTAATCAACAACGCCACATGCGACGCTCGTCCTGCGCCTGGACTCCTCAACCGCCCGGCTGCTGCGGGGAGAGGCGGCCAAATGGCTGGTCGACCACTCAAGGGTTAAGGATGCACTCGGATATTAATGTTAAAGTAGCCCCGGAATTTTAGAAACCAGTTTGTACTATTAAATAGGTTAGCTTTTTATTAAAACGGAAATAATATTAAAATGCAACTAAAACAGTAGAGAACGTTTTTTAAACTTGTTCCAAAATATTGTAAAAATGTGTAAAACTGTAAATAATTGATTGTAAAAATTACTTTTAAATTTAAATTAAATTAAATACATTTATATTTATACATAAAATAATGGGACTCAAATCTCTATCCTCTTTTGTAAAACAGGCAAAAGAAACAAGAATTTTATTATTTAAAATATATCTTCAGTTTGACAGAATAATTTATTCCAAAAGTAAATTGTTTTATTTACATAAATTACGAATTTTGTGGACTTTATGGAGCATATAGCATATTTTTCCGAGTGCCCAAGCCGATGCATCCTTTTGAGCTGTGGGCGTAGCAGTAACAAGTTTTGCCAAATATCCGATGAAAATTCGAGTTGCCTTGGCGATTTTGATGAATTCCTCAATAAACACACTCACATATGCACTGGTGTGTGTGTTGTGTGTGTATGTCGGCATGTTCATATGCATGTGCAATTCGGTTTATAGTTGAAACTTGCAACTGCAGCCGGAGAGTTTATTGCAGCTGTGGCAAGTATCGCTTTGTGGGGCTGAATGGCATGTAAGCTTGTTGCGGTTGCAATAAAAGTCTCCTCTCGCTCGTCCTGACAACGCAAAATGTGTTTCGGCATTTTGGTAAACGAATTAAGTAGACTGGAAGCTGGTTCACACTGCGGACCGCAGGCCACACACAGCTATTGATCGGCCTGCCTACCAAATTAGCGAAGGACGCTCAAAGACTTGATCGATCGGTTTGCTTATTAGTAATGATGTATGATTTAAGTAGGTTATTTACCAGGATGCTAAGGAAGTAATTGCAAGGGAAATATCTATGAACAGAATACTTTATTCAGCTTTCTTTTAAAATCTTCTTCAGAGTTGATTAAATTTTTTACCTCCCTGTAACAAAAATATGTGCTGTCAGAATTGCTTTTCTTTGCCACCAAAAAAGAAAGAAGTTCTTGATTTCATTGCGATGAGTATCTGAGGGCATGGAACGTAATTGTGTTATCTTCAAGTACATTACACTTGCTTTTCAATTCGGGGCCACACACACCCATTTTTGTTTATTTATCTTGGCACCCTTCGCCGTTCGCTGTTGTTGTTTGTAGCTGCTGCTGCTGCTGGTGCTCCTTCTGCTGCAATTTTTGTTGTTATGCGGAAAGTTTTTGCCAGTTTGCTGTGGGGTTAAAATTTGTTTTAAAAACCGAAACCAAAAACAATTTCATTAGCATAGATTACGAGTCATTCAGACAAAACAACGGCTTGCATTTCAAATGAGCACCGAAAACAGACTGACGCCCAGGACTCTAGACCCGGACACCATCCTGGTTTTGGTTCTGGCTCCTCCCCATCTGTTGTGCAGCTCAGAAGAAGGAACGACGGACTCAAGGACGGACGAAAGGAAGGAAGGAAGGCTGGGAAACACATCCTCGACGAGTTCTGGCCTCTTCTCCCCCAGTTGCAATGGTGCAATGACGGTTCCATTGAGTCTAGTATTTCTCGGTGTAAAAATTTCTAAATTGTACATTCATTGCATTTGCATTTTACAAGTAAATCCCCAACTGCCAATCTAATGCATGTTGCAAACGCTTCGCAGACTCGATTCCTTCTGTCTGTCTATTTGTTTGTAGCCAGCCAAGCGTCTAACCATTCGTCCAGGAACCCGATCCCGCCCGCAGCCAGTCACCCAATCCGGGCCGGGGCTCGATCCTCGACCTCTCAGTCGTGTCCATGCTGGCACTTTTGTGTAAAACACTAAAAAGTCTACACTTTTCTTCTTTTTCGGTGCTCTGTCCCACCCAAACTCCGGCACAGCTTCCATTCGAAGGGCAGGCGGTTGCCCAAAAAACATAATAGAAGCTCAAAATGTAGCCGGGAGAAGGACGAGGCTCGCAAAACTTTGCCCCCCTTCGAAATCACGGAATCAACTTACACTGCAGTCCATTGCCAGCAACGCAGCTCCATCTCCATCACCATCACCATCTCCAGCCGTGGGTCCAACTCCATCTGCAGTTCTATTTCTGTTGTTGTCCCTACATCGTTAGCTGCATTGAAGTTTGTCCTGGCCTCCGCATCACCCACCTCATCCCATTCCCCGGGGCCGCTCCTGCTCCGGCTGCCGTTCGAATTGCTTTTTGTGAGCATGAATAGATAAATACGCTGAGGAGTAACAGCACCAACTGGTAGGTGTCGGTTCCCGGTCTCACCCGGTCTCGCCCAGCCTCCTGCCAGCTCTTCCTGGAATTCGCCAGGAGCCCCCGGCTCGTCTGTGCGAAATTTGAAAACCACAAACTTTTTGAATCACTGGGAAAAATAAGTATTTAATAAGGATATTTATTTATTTCAAAATTAGGAAAGCCGCATGATAAGGATATTCGCAGCATTCGAATCATTAATTAAAGTCTTTCAACTGAAAAACGTAAGAAATATATTCCGAATGGTTAAATCATTTAAACGTTCCTTTCTTTTGATAAATATTTAAATCATAAACAATGAATTGCTTTTCAATTAAATCGTTTTAAAACTATTTAAATATTTTTTTAGCAGCTTTCTTGCAGTGCCCAAGTTTTCACTTCGTTGACTCGGGGGATGGGCCTTGGGCTTTGTGCGGAGGTGTCTGAAGATGTCCATCGCAACTGTCGAATTTTATTTATTTCGCTAAGGCCAAAAGCTCACAATAGAAACGTTAATGGCAACGTCCGACCCCAGGCCAGGATCGTAGCAGAGTTTCCGTACTTCCTTGAGGCGGCACCCCGCTCCTGGTCTATCCTGGACCGCACATTACCACCTTTCGGGTAGATGGGTGGATAGATGGGGGGCTGGGGATGCATGTGTGTGCGCTGTTCTTTGCACAAAAGAATTGCCAAAGTTTTGGTTGTTGTTTCTTCCCCTTGGCTCCTGCCCTCTGGACTGCGTCGTAGTCCGGGGTCCGGAGTCGTGAGCATGTGTGTGTATGTGCGTGTGCCATGTAAATGTTAATGCCTTGTGCCCCATGCTCACCTACAACGTATCGCTGGCCCTGGGAAGGGGGGCTGGGTGGCTGGCTCCAGGTTGCAGAGGAGGGTTCAGTTGAGCAGCGTTTTATCACGTGTCAGTAGCAGCATTGACGTCGACTTGGAGCACGCCCCCTTTGTAGGATCCGGAAGCTGGGGCAGAAGACGAAGCCGGATGGAGATGGAGATGGACACGTGAGGAATGAGCCAGCTCATGTAAATCACAGTGCGAAATGCCACGATTTTTCGTCAGCTTGATGACAAACGGGTTTTTACAAATCATGTGGCATTTTCGTTTATTCCCCATTTTGCGGGGAAATATCTATCATTACGGCACCTGGAAAAGGTAAGGAAAAATTAGGAATAGGGGAGAGCTTTGCTTGGTTCATTGGGGTGACTTGGATGTCTTCTTTTAGGTTTATTTTAGGAGATTTATTTAATCTTCAGTGAGTCATCAGGTTTTATGAAAGCTAAATATTCGGTAATGGTAATTAAATATTAAATCGCTATTAATCTAGCGAAAATATTTTTATCCATTAAATTAAGTTATTTATTACGTTTTCTCTACCTTCCCACGATCATTCCTTGATCCTTGTGTCCTCTCTAATATAGCCTGACACCAAACCCTAAATTTTCATTGCCATCTTGTAGAGAAGTTTTGCCAGGCTGACAAGGTGCTTTTGGCCGCTGTTCTTGTTTTGTACGCTATTGTACAGTGACCTTTTGAACCTATACATTAGCAAGCCAAAATCAGAGACGGGCCAAAACAACGTAACGCTGCGCTAAACGTAACATAACGTGACGTGACGGGGGCATTAAAAGCAGGACTGCCTTCTGGTATCTGGAAGGAGGAGCACCTTCCATTGCCTTTTCTGTCATTGAGGTGCAAAGTTTACCTCATTAATTCATTAATCAATGTGTCTGCGTCCTGGCCGCTGTGTGTGAGGGGTAGGTGTGCCTTAGTGGAAGGGAGGTGCGTGCGTGTGAGTGAGTGCGTCTGCTTTGTTTTGGCACTTTTGGACGAGCAGCACCTGTACATAATGGCCTTTGTTCTACGCCTCAGCGATGGACGGAAGTGGGTGGGAGTTGCGGTGGGTGTGGGAGCTGCTTACGTCTCGTTGCACAGTCAAAGCGGGGGAGCGGGTGGGGAGAAGGAGCACCATGCCATCCATTGGCATGACTCGACGGCTCTCCAAACTCCAATGAAGATTTATGCTTTGCTCCAGTTAGCATTTCTCCCTAAAATCCGCAATACCCGATGTCCGATGCCCCGCTTCCCTCTGCCCGCTGCCCGCATTTTCGTCAATCATCTCCGTTTGCTAGTTTTCGCTTCGTTTTCCTTTTTCGATTTCGATTTCATGGCTTTTACACGCGCTTTTAGGGAAAGGCCAGAGAAGAAAGCATTCGTGGAAAACTGTGAAAACTAGAGCGAAATTTATGCAACTCACTTCCGTGGGAACTAAAAAGCCATTTACGCAATACAACAGCACAGAAACTTAATTTCCTGCCCGATTCTGACCAGTCCCAGGGATTCCTTCCCTCCCAAAATAGCCATCTCCTCCATGACCCGCAACATATGCAGCAGATCATTAAGTCTTCCGAAGGGGAGAGTGGAAAGTGCGGTGGAAAATGGGTGTGGGGGGGCTGGAAAAACTATCGCTGGCTAGATAAACTGCAATTTCGTTGCAACACCTGTGAGCTGCTTAAGTTTCTCCCAAAAATGCAGCTACACCAGTTATGGCCCTGGCAATAAGCTTCATCCTGGCTTCATCCCGGCCGCCGCTGCCTGCATATTTACCCCCCGACGTTGTAATCCCAGAGATTTCACCCTTTATGAGGCAGAGCCAGGGAGTGTATGGTGGTGGCACATCAGGGTGCCAGGCTTGGGGTATTCTGCAAGTGCATAACACTTAAGCAACATAGCAGCGGGCCAAGAAGACATAAAAGTCCAGCCGACAAAGTAAACCAAAGTGGCCAAGGGCTCGCCCGGATAAGATGATGAGAAAGCTAAGGTAGAAAGGTAATTGGGAAAATTGCATTGACTATATAAAACGATAGAGAAGCATTTATTAATATGAGATTTATTTAATTATATTAACTATAGATTTTAAAATTGTTCTAAAAAAAATATTCTTTACACTAAAAACTCTTATCTTTTATATAAAACGTTTAAGAAGATAAAATACTTTCTATAAATTATAAAATTACCTGGAAAATGTATAAAATATAAACAAAATTTTCCTTAGATTACATTAATATTAAACTTATATTTTTTTTTATTAAATTCTTCTTTGTGTTTACTTTATTATATTATAACCCTGCTAACATTTTCCTGTTTGCTATATTGTCACATTTTGTCGCCTGTCCTGATGCATCAGTTCGTGTAAAACTAAGGCGAACCCTTTGGTGTCTGTGTGCTTTGCTTAAGATCATTTATTGCAGAATTATGCATATTTTTATTACACTCGACTTGCATAAATTCAGGCATTATTGCACTTTACGAGCAGCTGCTGCTGTCCCTTTGTCCCGGCCACGAACCCTCTCACACAGGTGACTGTTTGGAATCAAAGACCCCAGACAGGCATAAAGGGATCCTAAAGGAGTTGTGCCAGTGGGGGGACTCATCATCGGGCATAGAAGGCATAGATTTTTGCATGCCTTGTCCCTGTCACCGAGGCGTCCCTGCTGCAGCTGTCCTGACTGCACTTAAATGCCATCGTCCTTTGGACCCTGGCACGCATGACTTGTGTCGAAAATTTCTGTCAGTCGGAATGCTACCCCCCCCCCCCCCC
>VNJN01010315.1:113140-244085 GCA_008042485.1 Drosophila mayri | reverse complement strand
CCCCCCCCCCCCCCCCCCCCCTCCAACCCCCTCACGGTGTCCTGCCAATGATGTTTGGCAGGCTGGCTGCTTTGAAATTTAGATTTTTATGATTCTTTGGGGGGTGCGGGGGCAGAGACAAGTGCGGGGCTCTGATGCTGCCGAGATGATGATGAGAGTGCTGAAATTGGCTTTCGTCTATTAGAAATGCACAGTTCGGCATTATTTCCCATATAAACTGGGCAAATATGCTAAATTTTTGGCTGGCAAATGGGCAGGTATTTTTAGGGCACCATAAAAAGGGTTAATGGCCATAGAAATGCGAAACTTGTCAGCAGGAATTGCTGGGGAAATTATTGAAATTCTTTTAGGTGTTCTCTGGCCTGTTGATATTGCCACTTGAATCGGATGTGACAGCATTTTACTTTTTATTTCTATTCCGGCTGCATAATTTCCACCCCTTGCTAAGTATTGGTTTACAAATGTGGCAGGCACGCTTTTAGGCTCGCATTATGCCAAGTGTTTGAGTGAGTTTCGAGTGTTGAATTCGAATAACCCTAAACACACCCATACACACACACACAACTAGAGCGAACACCCACCGCCTTCAGGTGCCGCCCGACTTTTGTGGCTGCAAAGTTGCCCTGCCAACTTCATCAGGGGATCAGGCCAAGTGTTAGGCAAATGAGATGTGATAGTTTGCAGAGTGTTAAGGGGGGGGGGCTTCATTGGAATGTAGGGTTAAGCTGACTCCTCTGGCATTCCAGATCAATCGAATCGTAATGAAATTCCATCGCAGAGTCTAATTTAATGCTCGTTCCGGCACTATCTCTCGATTGGCCTGAGCTCATTAAGTATACGCATCGTTGGCAATTTGCCAAGCCAACGCATTATTCTTTTCTCTCGTGGGATTTTGTTGTTTTGTCCACATAATCCCATTGAAATCCATTTTTATGCAATCGAGTATTGTTTTCCCAAAAAAAAAACGAGAAAAATATATATACCACATACATGCATACTATATATAAAATTTAAAAATTGCTTAATGATCACAAAAAGTGGAAGGATAAAATGGCAAACGATTGCAGATTATATATCACACATAATGACACACCCCATACAATGCCGCCTGCCAGCACTTAAATCGCTGGCAAATTAAACGCTTTTTAATATTAATTCGATTTTTTCGTCGTTGTTTGTTTGCGTCTTTGGGGCTATATCATTAGTTGTTGTTGTCGTTGCCACTGCTGGTGGAAATCATTGTCCTGCCATTGAAAATAATTTAATATGCAAATTATTATAAATGCGCATCACTTTGCAAAGTAATTTTAATAACTGCAACTGGCTGGCCAAAGCACAAAAAAGGGACTTAAACTGATTTCGCAATGAGAGGGCCAACACCAACCGCAATCGATTAATCGTGTTGGCCGGAACGACGAGGGGCTGAATAAATAAATAAATAAATAAACAAAAGCCGCGCTCAGTGCTCGAAATTTGAGCTGTTTATATCCAGGCAAATGTACACACATACTATATTTTTTATACACTTTCTCGATAATTGTTTAAATACTCCCAGGGCCTGGTCAAAAAGTTGACAAACTCTCTGCTGCGGCTCCATTCTCCTCTTTTTGTTTGTTGACATAGTTTAAGTGGCCATGGCAAATGTGCAAATGCGTATTTTAAATGGTTAATTAATAGAAATAGTTTATGGACTGAAGAGAGAGATTGCCATAAAGCCTCGGGCCTTTTGGCTAAATGATGAAGTGCGACAAGCTCCGATGGGTATGGAGATATGACGAATATATCTCAATGATATGCATCTAAATATGAAAAGAGTGAAAAGCTTCTTTAGGCGATGACTTTTAAATTCAATAACGACCTGTTTGTTTATTTTATTGACCTAATTTAATTGAAAATTAAATTTTCTCTACAAAAAATTGACGGATTTATTAGATTTCATTTAAAAGTTTAATTTATTACCTAGTATACAATTTTCCTCACATTAAGTTCTGGTCCAGTAAACTCTACCTTGTAGTTTCTCCTATTTTGTTTTATTTTTCCATTAAAGTTTAATATTATTTTTTGTGTTGAGTTTTTTTTTTGGGAAAGCTGTTTTTCTCACATTTTGGCTGGTCGTGTGTTTGCTCTGTGCCACGCCCAGCGGCGGCGGTACGCGCCTTCCATTTTGCACACACACCTTAACCTGGCCGTGTTTCAACCCTCGCTGGGAGCCAACCCCTGGCTATGTGTTTGCGCTTTAATTGAATATAAATGTAAATTAATGATGCAAAAATAATTTTTGCTTGGAGGCTTACCTCGCGTTTACCCGCGTTTTCTGTATCGCTTGTGTGTTTATATTAAAGCCTCGGCGCTGCATTTTGTAAACATTTTCATTTTGGCAGCGTTTTTAGCTTTTATAGGCCGTTATGTAATTAATTTGCATTAAACTTAAATTTGCATAAATAAATGCGCAAGAATTTAAGTGGTTATAATCCACCGCCTAGACAAGTAAAAGTTTGCACATTTTAAATTCCCTGCAAAATGTATTCACAAGAAGTCATCGCAGACTTTCAACTTTCAACTCTGCCCAACAATAAAACACATGTCCACATTCTATATATATATATATTTAATATATATTTTATTTTATTGTTTGTTTTCATTTTTATTTTACTTTTTTGTTTCGGTTTCCATCATTCTCTTGTTGTTGTTATAGTAAAAGTTGCTTAGCTTGCGGTTTTAGTATATTACAAAATGATTTTAGTGAATAACTTAAACACATTTATAGAGAGTAGTTGTTGTTGTTGTTGTTTTAGTCGGAACTTAGCTCACAATCAAACAATGTAGTTCACAATAGATAAATGATGATGATGCTGCTCAGCTCTGCCTCTTCTTCATCTCTTCCTGTTATCCTTTCTTCAAATTCTTGCTTCCGGTTCACATTATCAATTAGTTCAGTATCAAAAATGTCGGTTGTGTCAGAGTGAGTGTGTGTGTTTGTGATTTTTGGCTGTGTGAGTAGAGGCAACCGCTTGCATTTTATCCTTAGACAGATTGAGGTTAGGTCGATGTCAGTTTGAGGACGAACTGAATACGTGGCAACTGAAAGGAAGGGGGGTCCTGTGGAAGGTGTTGTAAACTGTGTTGTTTCCTTCAAGTACAGTTGCCTCCGTTCACGCAGACCTCGATTCGGTTGTCTTTAGCTTATGATCAAGTGTAGTTATCCTTTTATCGGGCTTTTCTAATTTACTTTGTTCTCTTTGGGGCTTTGAGTTCTACGCTTTTAAGTGGGTTGGGCGTGGATGTGGGTCGGTTTTAGCTATATATATATATGTCTTTACGTTACACCCTATATATATATTTGTATGCATATGTTTATGTATCTATGTGGGTCTCTGTAAGTGTTCTTTCATGCAGGAGAGTTATACACAGACACTGATGATGTACCTATGATGTCGGCTATGTTAGTTCTCTTTGATTGATGTATGTATGTATGTATGGTATGTATGCTTCTTCCATAGTGTATCCTCGTCCTAATTTACTCCTTCTTTTTTCTTCGTCAATATGCAACTTTGCTACTATGGCTAACGACAATGCAACTACAATTTTTGGGGGTTTTCTAACGACACATTTAAATACTTTTTGCAAACTGCTCTACTTTAAAATAGTTTTTGTTTTACTTTTTTTTTACTCATATGCAATTCGATTTCTGCCTTCTCTAACCTCTCCTTTTCCCTTCGGTTCCTGTTCCCAATTCCGTTTCCCCATTACCTTTCCCGTATCCGTTCCGATCATCCATGCGCCTCGTTTCCGTTTCCGCCAATAGGCTGCCCAAAAAAGTATGCTACACGTTTCACTCATCGATCCCCTTATTCTGTATGCTTTTACTTTGTTTTTATTTCTTCTTTTTTGCCTAGAGTTAGAGTATTTGTTTAGCCTACCCTCTCGATCCTCCTATTGATAGCTATGCGTTTGCTCATTATTGCTTTTACTTTTACGTTATTTCCCATAAATGTATATTCTTTAGTATATATATTTCTCCTTCCGGGGGTCTATCGCTGCGCCTCTCAAAGTTCCTTTCGCTTCGAAAAAATCAAGGTACACACTAAAAATAGTTAGGTTTTGTTTTATCGCTTTAGGTAGGTTGTGTTTTGTTTTGGTTTCTCTTCCTCGCTTCTCTCCTGTTCTCCCCGACATCCTTCACGTTCATTTACTTCTTCGCCTTTCCTCTTCCGCAAAATAAAGACTTTCAATAGAGGGCCTAAGGACATATACACATATCTTGATACTACTAACATGCTACATTGTTCTCGGGGTGTGCGGGTGTAAGGTGTACTCTGTGTTTGCTGTGTTACTTTGCCACTTTGACAGCATCCCAGCGGAGGCAGTACTCTTCGAGATGCCTTTGAGTGGACCGGCAATGAACAAAAGGTGTCTTTGAGGCATCTGCAGAATGGGGGAAGAGCAAGTTAAACGAGCTAATTGGGTCAGTTTTAAAAACTTATTAGTTTCCTGAATGGAGAGGAGTCCTCGGCTGCTGCTGCTGCTGCCTCAGCTTATTCTGGGCCAACACAAAGGGCCGAAAGCAAGGCAAGGCAAAAAATGTGAATTGCTTATCAGGCTGTGTGGATAAAGGATAGAGAGCCAAGTGGACTTAGAGAAGCAGGAGTGGCAACAGACTTGTAGCTCCATTCTGCATACCCAAAAGGGCTCCATTCGGACCCCTCAAAAGTTTTGGCCAAGAAGCCCGATTCATTGGCTTAATCTGGCCAGACTTTGGGTCAGCTTCAGCCTGTAGTTGCAGTTCTTTATCGGCTTATATACCCCAAGACACCTTTGTCGTTCGTTCCTACCTATGTCTGCGTTTTTGTGGCATTTTCAATGTGGTTTTCGTTTGTTTGCTCGTATTTTTTTTAGCTTTAGTTAGATTATTTTAGTTTAGCTTTCGTTTAGTTCTCTTTTTACGCTTTGTATAGGTAGTTTTTGAAACTATTTACCGACTTTTTTATCGTTTCTATCGCAAGTACATTTTCCAAAACCGTTTTTGTTGTTGTTTGCATTTAATTAAATTATATGAATACATTTCATTTCGCTGTGTGAGTGTTGTGTTGTGTTTTGTGTTTGTGTGTCTGTTTGTCAGTTGCCGAAACTAATTTCCAATTGGCGAGCCAAAGAAGAAATGTTTTTCTTTTAGTTTCCTTACTTTCGCCACCGCCGCCTGCCTTTGTAATTGTGCGCCTTGTTTTTGCTCGGTTTTCCCGCTCGCCTGCGCTTTCCCGGGCAAGAAGTTTAATTAATGTGCCAAACAAAGGTGAGGATGGGGCGGGGGACACGGCCAGGGCAAAGTAAAAACCTAAAGGTAAAACGTAAAAAATTGGCCAGGTTGCTATGACAAAGGACAAAGCGGACGAATCGAAAGCCAAAACTATGAGGACTATGTCGGTTGCTCATCGCTCCTAATTAGACCTAGTTGGGGCTGCCAGCAC
Organism: Drosophila mayri; assembly: GCA_008042485.1. Classification (NCBI taxonomy): domain Eukaryota; kingdom Metazoa; phylum Arthropoda; class Insecta; order Diptera; family Drosophilidae; genus Drosophila; species Drosophila mayri. Next base: position 238,620 of record VNJN01010315.1, on the reverse strand, counting down.
GGCTGAAAGCTCTGGCATTCAACTGGAAGGAGCCTCCGGTGCTTGTGGGGTTCGGGGATCCATTAAAAAGTTGCCCGACAAGTGGGAAAACCTCAAAAACAGGATGGCCCATATATATATACATATATATAAAGGACGCGCCTCTGGCTGCAGCAAAGTTTCACTTTTTTCGCTAACAGGGTTAAAGTTTTTTATAATTTTTGTTAGTTTTCAGTGTGAGTGTGTGTGTGTGTGAGGCAAACTTTTAATAGTTTAGCGCAAAAAAGTGCCTGGCTCTTTTGTTTTAATTTTTGGTTGCTTGTTGTTTAAATGTTATTTTGATTGTTTCAACTTTGCATTTGCTTGCTGCAACTTGCCACTAGTCATAGTTACAGCAGTTATCCTAAAATATATGCTTGATTTGTATATATATATATTTATAGCTACGATCACTTTCGATCGCTCAAATGGGGCTTTCTCCGCCGTCGTTCTCTTTCGCTTGGTATAAAAATGTTTTGTTTTCTTTATCGTTTTATGCTTCGCTTTATTTGTTCTTTGCTTTTTGTTTTCTTTACTTTTATTTATATTTCTAGTTTAATTGTATTTTTAGTTTTATTTTAGTTTTGTATAAAATACTCACATTCACATTTACAACTACGAACCACGTAACTACTTATAGATGTATGGTATTGTATATATATATAGACTTTATAGTATAGTTATCGTATGTGTATATATATAAATTTACTTTATAATTATGTCGTATGTATATGGTATATTTTACTACTTCGAGCAGATCTTGGCGGCCCCGACATACATTGCTAAGAGGACTCCCCCCTCAACATGTGCGGGCGAGTGTGTAGAACCTAGTGACACATCCAATCCTATGCCTAGAGCTGATCGAGAGTCGTACCTAATCACACACCCTGTATAATGCATCCTCCTTCCCCTCCCACTCTCAAACAATTCCGCCTTAGTTTCCCCTCCATTCCCATTGAGTATTTACAACTTAGATCTAGCAAAGGATATAGCCTACAGAGATTAGTAGAACGACAGCGAGAAGAAAGAGAGGAGGCTGCCGCACTTTGAGTGCGGTTGAATGTGGGCGTTAGAGTCCTTAATCCTTGTAGTTTTTTTATTTTAGAGAGAGCAGGTAGTTTGCATTTTAGGTAACTGAATCGAAACTAGGATTAAAGCGCGAGTGTAGAGTAGCCGTAATGGGTTAACAAGAACGTAATGGAAATGTACAGACAACTATGGCATTTCATTTGCGATTTTCCAAAAGAGAGAAAACGAAAGAAAAACCTACTTGCGGGCTCCTAGTAATTAATTTCCTCTTAGTCTTTTCCAAGTCTTTTCTAAAAATTACTTTAAACTAAATCCCCTTCCTTAGCCATCTCTCCTCCGTCGTGACTTTGCTTCCTTAAATGGACGTATAAGTTTTGTGTACGATGTGTGTGTGATGTGTCTTCGAACTTAGTTTCACTTAGTAGTTCGCACTAAACTTAACCGGGGGGTGGTAGGATAGGGATGGGGGGTGAAGGGCCTGCTCCTGCACGCTCCTCAACTTGACGCCGTGTCCCCGCTACGATTGTTTCTTGCAATGCCCAACAAAAACCCATCAGACGCTCAAGCTTCCACATAAGTCAGACCCTAGATGTATACATATATATCTAAATATAGGTGTGTGTATGGTTTATATCCGTATCCGTATCCATTATGGTTAAAGGAATGACTGCTCTATATATATAAATATATATATATCCGTAGTCAAGGTGTATATCTATAATATCTGTATCTTTTACAATTTCTCGCTTTCTGTATATTTATATAACGACAACAACAACTAATTATTGCTTTTCGGTTTTTTTCTCGACATTACTTTTGTTTTGTCATTTTGCTTGTTTTTTTTTTTAGTATTTTCTTAGTGTTTTTTTCAGCTTAAACTACTATTAAAAAAATCATTAATAATTTACTAAAACTCTAGAACAAAATCAACAAAACTGTGGAGGGAGTGGTGGTTTTAGGGGGAGCTTAAATAATGGGGGGAACAGCAGGTTTTCGGGGGGTCTAAGGGAGGTCGGGAAAAGCTGTTATACGCTAGCTTATTATGAATATTTCATGTTTCACGTTCTCCGCATCCGCCACTCGTCCTTCGTCCTTCCTTCCGCTTCTATTTGTATCTGTAGTAGGATTAAGAGATGTCCTTTATAGTTAGAGAGAGCTGTAGTTGAGTTGCGTTCGCTATGTATCCAGTATTCCAGTATTTTTAATGTTGTCCTCCTCCATCTGTTGCTTAGCTTGCTTCACGGTTTACAGTTTACGATTTACGGTTTACGGTTTATGGTTAGTTTTAGTTTATTGAGACGGTGGTGCCTGTGCTGCTGCCCGGATCGGATCCCCTTCGCACTGCCTAGTCCCCTCACGTCCTGAGCATCAGCAGGAGCCACCAGGACGAGGCACCCAGCCAGAGCAGGCAGCTAATGAACTGCTGCTGACGACCGGTGCTCCGACTGAGGCCACCATGGACATCGGTCGCCGAACTCCGGCTGCTGCGCGCCGCTCCCTCGATGATATTGTTGTTGTCCAGCTCATGGAGCACCGGCAGCTCGCTGAGATCGGAGGCCGGCGGCGGAGCGGTGCGCTCGGTGGGCGGGACGAAGAGGCGCTTGGGCTTGCAGCGCCGGTGCTTCTTGTACGTCTTGGTCACATTTATGCTGTAGCCCTCAAGGAACTCGGAGCCCTGTGGGAGCGATAACAAGAAAGAGAAACAGAGAGTTAGTGGAAATGGCGGACATTAGCGGCTGGATCTGTATATAATAAATTACGACATTAATTAAATTTCTTTCTCTTCTGCCTCCCCTTCCAGAACTCTGGCCGTTGTCCTTGCGAGGCGCGGAGTGAGCAAGGAAATTGAAAAGCTTATTTATGCCGTTGACAGTGCAACAAAAACGGCAAAAGGACAAAGTTAAAGGCGAAGGATACTCTGGGCTACCCTTGGCAGAGTGGAATATGTCGGAATTAATTCAATTTAAAATATATTTAGCAGCAGATAAGGTAAAGGAGCAGTCTGGAAATTTATTTAGTACACTTTGGGTCTTTAAATTGGAAATTAGAATTATAAAATGGAAATATTAAATACTTCGAAATACTATTAGTTAAAGGCACCACCAAAAACCCTAATCAAACGCTTACGAAAAACATTTTGTGAACACAAAAAGAGATGTTCAGGGTAAACAGAGACCAAGGCAAAACAAATTCCTGGCACAATTGCAAAACAATGAAGCTACAGAGCAGGTTCCCAGCTTACAGCTCCCACTTCCTACTCCCTCCTTCACACCCACACAGCTAGATCCACATCGAAATCCACGTCCACTGCGGCATTTACTCCTGCCATCGTCCCCCCAGTGAATTCGTTGGCAAAATTTTGTGTTTTAATTACGCTGAATAAATTTGTGTTTATAAATAGGTTCGGGGCGGACGGCAGATCCTGGGACTCTCGAGTTGCGGTCAAATATTTTATGCCCAGTCGAAAATCTAAATCTAGCGAATGTCTGTATTTGTGTGCGTCCGCCACCGGTGGGCGGTGGGCGTGGCTGACTTCATAACGAGTGTTTACTAATAATATTATGCAAATCGCGCGGCGAGGAGTCGGACGGACGACGGCGACGCTGTTTGTTGTTGTTGAATTTTTGAAAAGGCATTTTGTGAATCGTTTTTCGGCGAGCATAAAAACCTCAAAACAGCAAACGGAAAAAAAAGGTGGAAAAACCTGGAGTGGAAATCCACGGCTTGACAGGTATGCCCAGGTGTGTGGGTACCGAGAGGAGTCCGCCTTGTTGCCACTGACAGACATTTTAATTGAAAAGGAATGTATGTTTGTTTGCTTCGTTGTTTTTGTTTTTGTTGTTGTTGTTTCCATGGTTCATTCCCATTCAGTCTGAAGTCTCTATATAGAATGTGCAATTTTGTGTTATGCATAAATTTGAGGCTTTAATTGCCGGCTGGCCTTGCCCAGGCCATAGATTCAGCCGAGATTGACATGCTAATTAGGTGGGTCTGCTTTGTCCTTTTTTTGTTGTGGGCCCCGAAAAAGTGTGCTACAATATTTTATATTATGCTAATTAAGGCCTGACCCGAAATAAGGCTGGGAAACGCCAGAGGCTTTGGAAAACCAGCTCGGAGCTTGACTTTAGTCATAACTCCCATATCAATCAATCAGTCTCTGTGGCCATTTCCCAGCTGGTTAGGCATTCAACCCCGTTGGGAACTAGGCCTTCCGAATCACCGGGTTTCGGGCTCCAGGTTTCCAGTTCCGAATTCCTGGTCTCTAAGCCGAGGGCTTTGTGAAAACTAATCAGAAACTTCTTTGCCTTTGCCTTTGCCGCCTTTGTCACCTTTTTGCCGCTATATATTTTCCGCTACATTTAACTGCCGTTCACCTTTCTGCCCGAGAACTATAGTATGGCATTTTTTGCTGCCTGCCTCGCTGCTAATTTGGGAGCATCAAGGGTTCGCTTCGCTTCTCTTCCCTTCTATATATAAATTTTTTTCTGTCGTTATCAAATTCAATGGGCCTGTCCGTCAAGTGGGAGTAACCTCACCATTCCCTCCCCAAAGGATGAGTTCCTCAATGAATTATTGACTAAAGGACAGCGGCAAAAGGAAGATGAAACCGGGCGGCATTTAACGCAATAGCACGGAAAATCGATGACAATTCAAGCGTTGATAATTTTGCCCGAGAGTCGTGGCATAAAAATGGCAACGCTTTCCAACTTAAGCAATTTCCCACAATTTCCACCAGCATTGGAAGCCAAGCCAAGGCAAGTCGACCAGCTTTCTGCTCATATGGGAGCATTCAGTCTAAACCATTTTGGACGTGAATTAGAGCCAGCTGGCCGGGAGTCATCGTCGTCGTCGGCGTCTGACTAGGGCTTGGGCCCACTGTGTGACCCATTAGAATGATCGTTGTCGAAGTCGTACGTGTGTTGGCCTGATATATGCGACTCAGTCGGTCCGAAAGGAAAGTCCGTGGCCACTCTCCGGCTCCGGGCTGCCGTAAAGTGGCGCCTAACAAACTCGAACGGAGCGAACGAGTGCCGCCGCCCATGGCCGCCGCAATGCAATTGATTGCACTTTATAACGTGCGGTTTCCGGTAGACATTACCCGCATTTTGCCCCAACCGATGGATGTGGCTGTGGGCTGGCCCTAATGTCTTTTCTGCTTTAACTCCAATGCAGTACCAGCAGCACCATGCCCGCCCACAATGAATAAATGAGCACTTGTCTGGGTCCTGCTGCGGGAGTGGGTTGTGGAGGTGGAGGTGGAGCTGGCGCTGGCGCTGGAGCTGGAGCTGGGACCATCAAATGGCAGCAAGAAAAATTATCCCAGATATTGTCTAGCAATTTAGCTGATTAAGCTGATGGATGTAAAGCAGGAGCAGGAGCAGCAGCAGGAACAGGACGAAGACGAGGGCGATTAGGGCGAAAGCCAAGCAAGAAGGACTGCGCAGATTGAGATGACCCGATAGATAAAAAGGGTTAATGCGATTTCAGCTGTGACACGGAGGGACAGAGTGGTGGAAAAATCGAAAATCGCCATACTATATCTTCTTACTTACCGGCACCACATGATTCTTGGCTCCCCAGCAGATGGGCTTGAAGCTGCCCTTCCGCGTGGCTTCCTGGAATTCGCCAAATTGATTCTCCCAGTCGTAGGATATCAGACGTGCCTCCAGTGTCATTCCGGCCAATTCTGGCGGCGATGATATAAGCACCGGGTTCGAGTCGCTGTAAGATAAGACAAGAGAATGTCGGAGAGATCAGAGATTGGTGGCATTAAACCGAACAGACGCTAAATAACATTATTAACTTTATTATTATTGTCAACTTTGATTAGGACTTAAAATTTATTGCATTCGTTGAGAGACCAACCCTCAACCCTCGGGATCCCCGAAAAAAAATACGCTTTGCCAGCACATTTTCAACTTTTCGCCCCCAAAAAATTTGGTTGAAGTTAGGGCCAAGGACCTCATCCCTTCAGCCGGTAAGTCCTGGCAGATTTGCGCTCGGATTTTCCTCCGGGGAGGCGCGCGCGCTCAACAAAAACTTGAGCTAATTAATCTTTTAGATTTTCATTTGTGACGCGTCAAATACGTTGTTACAATTTCGGTCTGCCAGAGCGAAATAAAAACCGCACACTGAGCGGAGCTGGGTTCCTGCTGGGGGTAAGAAAAACCTAACAAATGGGCCAAAAGTGTAAAACCCCGGCAAACGGCGGGCAGGCAATCAGTGGCGTAGTCCGGGCCGGAAGAGTAGTCGAGGGAGATGACTAATGGATTGGCTCATGGAAGTCATTTCTGCGGCTCTGTTTGTTTGCTGATTATTCAATTGTGTCAACCCCGCTGATGCCGCTATAGCTGCCCAGGCAGGACCTTTTCTCCAATAACAAATACGTATAATTTGGCTGTTTAATTTGATTTCTATTTTTACTCAGGATTTGCCATTTATCAAGTGTCTTTGAAAGGCTTCAAAGCGCGAAACGAAGGCGGCAAGGGCGCTTTTAAAAATATTTTTACTTGAACTGATTTATTGTCATTAGTTGACATTTGATAAATAAATGGGTTTTAAAAAAATGAAATCAAAATTTTTGTGTATATAAATTACTTTAAAAATGCTTTGAAAAGTTAAAAGATATCTTTAAGATATTATTAAAATAAATGTATTTAATAGAATTTAATAGAATAAATATTAAAATGCAAACAGAAGGTAGAAAATAGAGGCTGTAATCCTGGTAATTTTTAACTTCCAATAACCTAAACTTTAATCCCTGACAAAGTTTACAAAACAAAGACGTTAATCAATTGAATTTTAAATGGTTTTTGATAAATAAATCCCTAGGTAAAAAACCTAAAAAAAAAAACAGGATTATTATAAACCCTATTCTGTAAAAAGAAATTATATTTTCTAATCCCATTTGCCGATGCAGCGATCCTTGAAGCTATAGCCCGATGGAAGTTAATCCCTGCAGCTGCTGTGCTCACCCCTCCTCGCTGCACTGCCATGGCCCGGGCTGTGATGTTGTGCAATATAAATTCCTTCTCTATATTCATCTCGACTCATTCATTCCCTCCTCCATTCATTCATTTCGCTTCGTTTCGTTTCGTTTGGCTTTACTCAGCTTGGTTTTGGTTGGCTCAGCGATGTCTGCCCCGCGACGTGTCCGTCCGCCCGCCCTTACAATTAGGCTAATTAATTTTGTTCTTTGCCGGGCATTACGAAAAATGTTGCTTTAATTTCATAGAACCCACACACACACAGAGTGTGAGAGGGGAACGCACATTTTCTTTGTGCTTCCATCTCTCTCCTGCGAGTTGTTTTTGTCGGCTGGCAGAATCCTTTGGAAGCCGCAAACAAATCTCTTTTAATTAATTTATGATTTCACTCAATCCGCATCGAGGGTTGTGTCTGCGATAGTCCTCTCCGAGTGGCTGGCTGGCTGGCGGAAGTGGCAGGGGGTTGACTCCTGCGGCGAGTAGGGGAGCAAGGGGAGTGGGTGGAATCGACGGACTCAGGGAAGTGCCGCTGCAACAGCCGCAACAATTTGCGGTTGGAAACACGAAAAATATTAATGTCTGCGGATTGATTGCAAAATATTCCCCGTTCCTCCTCTCTAATGGCCATGGCGATGGCCACTTGTGCGAGTCCGCCCCGCATTTCCACATCCACATCCATGTCCGTGTCCGTTTCGGTGTCGGTGTCGGTGCGGTCCGGATCCATGTCGTACGTCCCGCAATAATAATAATATAAAATAATATATGACCCGTCTCTGTCCATCTGTTTTGTGGCAGTGCAATGCACTAAGGAAAATTTAGATATTGAAAGACCAAAACTTTAAAAATCAAAGTTTATATCCATACACTTTTTTATGATTTCCAAAGCAAGCCTATAAAATTATTTAGGAAAACCTTTAGCTAGCACTCGATGAACTACCTATAAATACCTTTTAAATGTTTCAGTATCTAATGCATAGATTTATTGGAATTTCTCCCAGTGCATTGGCATTGCATCTCCCTTTTACATTTGGTGTTTGCGGTTCATTCGATGGGTGTTTTGAGGGGTGTTTAAGGAGAGCTAAAAGGCAAACGGGGGTGCAAGGTTCGCTGGCTAATATATCCGGCCTGCATATGACCGTAACCGGGGTCGGCTTAGCCGCCGTGACCTCCCCCGCATGCTTGCACATATAATAAATATAAATGCAGTGGAAACTCACACAGATGTTGGTAATGTAAAAGCGGGATAACATCCTGTAGTCATCCTGGAGAGTGGACCCCGCCCAGCACTCAGCCACTCGCCACTCGAACGCCCCCGCTGTGTGTGCATCAATCGCTGGCGTTTTAGCCTTATCGCCATTGACTTCATTGGCACTCAGTATAATTAAAATGATGGCCCAACAGCAACAGCAGTGGCAGCAACAGGAATCCGGCCAACTAGCCAGCAGCAACATTCGGCAGGACAAAGGATCTCCTCGCAAATTCGGAGGTGGGAGAGCGTCACTGGTTTGGCATTGTTGATTATAAAATCCAATGGCACATCACACAATGCCGGCCCCGAAATGCATTGCGAGCGGAACCAGCTTCAGGCTGAACAGGATTCATGGAGCTCCCTGCTCCTACTACTTCAACTGCCACTGCTGCAGCCAGGGCCATTTCCACTCCGACTTCCAACTGCAATGCGCCGGCAATGGGTTTATTTATGTAGCGTTATGACGACGGGGCAATTCCACAAAGGAGGCGGAAAGGATGCAGGGGCGTGGCCTCCCTCACTGGAGTGTGAGGCCAAGTGTGTGTGTGTGTGTGCGTTCTGGGTTATGGACTTTGGGTCCTCCTCCTGCTCATATGGGGCCAGAATTCAATTTTGAACTCGAATGCAATTGCAATTGGCATAACGGCCAAATGACCGTTTCTGATGACAAATGAAAACTAAAATGGCAGGAGGCCATCGGGGGGAGGTTGTATCGGAAAATGGATATCTGATCAAGCCATCCATTAAAAGTCAGTCAAAGAAAAGAGAAACTGAAATCATTGAAAGCTTAAATAGCTTCTTTTTCGTGCTTGAAAAGAGTTTATTGAAATTTTCAGAAATAGTTCAGAGTTTAAGGAAGGCTCTTAAAAGCCAGTTATGTTTAATATTTACTTTAAATACAATTTCTGAGTATCTAATAATTTATTTAAATATTTCTAAGCCCTCTCATTTGTCTTATAAATAAATATAAAGCTCATAAATTAGATTGTTTTCTCTGATGCCTTAATGACTTGGCACTCCGCAACTTTTAACAAGATTCCCTTCTCTTTAACCTTCACATTAATTAACCCAACAGCAACTTTTTCCCCAGCTTAAAAGCAAAAAGTATAAATTTAACAAGATGAGCAAGCGGAGCTCGGAAAATATCGCGTTGGATAATTGCGATGGGCCACGCAAGAGTATCGATAACAAAGCGAAGGCAGAAGGCAGCCGGAAAAGCGGGGAAAATCGCACGCGTGTGTGTGTGTGTGTGTGAGGCCATCCGATATGCAAAGAAGACGATGGAGAAGAAGTCATAAAGTAATAAAGGATATCATGAGCCTTAATGAGACTCCCTTCTCGGGCCTGGCCAGGCGCACAAAGAGGATATCTATATCACTCAGCCCCAAACAATTAACGAAAGCTGCGACCCAACGGCAAGCACTATAAAATGAAGCCAATTTGCGTAGCTCAACAAACAGAAAACGCCAATAAACAAAAGGGAAACAACGGCGGCAGGACGCAGGAGCAGGACACTGGGGATAAAGGACGCTGGACACTGGGAATGGGAGTGGAAATGCACACAACTTGAATAATTACTTTGATTTTAATGCCGGCACCAGATCCAGGCCAGTGGCGAGGCAGACACAAACGCACGTACAATTAAAATTAATTTCAGTGGCCATGGCAAGTGCGTAAATTGTAAAAACCACTATCACATTATTTTTTCTGGTTTTCCCCGCCGCTTTCGTTTCGTTTCGTTTCGTTTGGCGTTTGGGGAAAAGCGTTGCCCAAATGGTCATCGTTCTTGTGCCGGGAAGAATCAGGCAACAAAACCCCAAAACGTAAAACGTAAATTAAGCCAATAACGGGGCAATCGGGCCCGGGCATCGGAGCGATTCAGGAATCACAGGGCCCTCGCCAAAAGGACTCGTGAAACGAAATGAACCCATGTGGGAGTGCGAGTATGTGGTGTCCAGCGGGAGGAGTAGCAGGAACGGGAGCAGAAGCGGATTGGGCGCATGATCAATGAAGTTCAGCGGGTCTCCAGGTGCACAGTGAGAAATAAGCATGTCCCCGGGGAGCTGGGATATTTTTTTATAGGGGAATTTTTCTTGCTTCACAAGGATAAAGCTTTTAAGAAGAACTATTTCAAAACTCTGATTAATTAAAGCTATGCAAACCCAGAGTAAAACTCATAATCACAACTTTAGCAACCGCGGTAAAAGAGCAACTCACTTACCTCACTCTTAGACTGGGTTTCTCGCTGTGCTGCATTCCATTTCCCAGTCTGACGATGTCCTGCCAGCCAACTCTTTACACTCCACACTCCCTACGACTCCCACCGCCCCCTACCTCGGATGCATTGTGTGCTTTATGTCCTTGGGCCCCGACGCACGCTAACGACTTCAATGAGTTTTGCATGATGACGACGACGACAACGACAACGACGACGACAACGACAACAACGTTGTCCAGCCTCCCGTCCTGATGGGCGCCCCATAATTCTCCTCTCCCCCACCCCCACCCCCATCATCACTCTTCCTCGTCATCATTGTGTCGCAACTCCCTCCCTCCCCGCCAACTGAGTGTATGTTTCTGTGTGTGTCGGTCAATTAAGCCACAGTTGAACTGCAAACAATTTTGGGAAGCCCCTTTTGGTGCGTACACTTACCGAAAATCTGTGCGAATCAAATTAAATTGAATTTCAACCACAATAAGCATCACAGATCACAGGCTCCAAGGGGGCGGTTGGGGGTTGGGGACAAGCAGGTAGAGGTGGCGCTGGAAGGATGCTGGTTTGGCATTTGCAAGTGGCTTATAATTACATTAGTTGCAGACCAATTGAGCCTCAATTTGGCCGCCATGGCTGATGCTGTTGGCTACGACCTGTGTGCATCATTAGCTTATCATTCAACGTGGCATTCCGAATCGCATAGCAACGGAGCAGAGTCACTGGTTATATGTATGGCCAGTGTGGTGTGAACCAGATGATAAAAACCATCAATATTGTGGCAGGATTTTGTTGACAGTCGATTGAGTGGGTTTCTTTAAACAAATAAATGATGGCCATTTGCAGAAAAAAACCTAACATTTAAAGTGTTTGGAAATGGGAATTGAATTTCATTCTAATATTTATTAATTTTTGAGTAGAGATTTCAAGCCGTTTAAACTTAGCAACATAATTAATATCACAGCAAATGCAATTTTGTTTGCTGTGGATTGGAACCCCCGATGCTATTTCGTAATTATTATTAGCAAATAATACTGCAGTTGATTGAATTAAAAATCCCAGGGAGTTGGGGCTATATCGAGTGCATAACTGCACTCTATAACTCTATAATTCAACCACAGATGCGTTGTTCCCGTGCCAGCGCCCAGCCGATGTTGTTGTTTCGCCCATGTTCGTTTTCCATCATTGTTTAATTAAACCTGAAGCGCACAACATGCGGTACCTGCGGGCGATCTAGACATAGAACAAATAGGAGCCGCAGTCCTTGCCACGCCTCATTGCTTCCATTCCCCAGGACCAAATGCAAGAGGAGGAGGAGGAGGAGGAGGGGGAATCGAGTATGTTGCATTTCCCATCACCCCCAATGCCCCCCACAACAACCTCCCCAATTGAATTCGTGTTCGTTTGTTGTCGTTCGGGTTTTCATTATGAATTTTAATCCTCATATCGCATTCGCACTTTCGGTTGCAGGAGCTCCAGGCCCCGGATCCGGACTTGCTACCCCATCCCCCTCACCGGAGGCTGGCTCAGGCCCGTAACCGGACATTAAGCGCTACAAAATTGCAGTGGCCATAATAACTGACCGACAACAATAACAGGAACAGCGGAGCAACAATGCGGGGCGGGGCTTTTGTATTAAACAAACAACAACGAGCGCGTGAAGCAACAATAACATGGAGCGGAGATGGCCCCAAACGAGGCCTGAACCCGGCCTGGACACGGACCCGGGCCAGAGGATGGCTGCCCCGTAACGACAGACAATTGCAAATGACTTTATCAATTCATGTCGATTTCGGGTACACGCAGTTCAGTTCGGATCTCGTCGGACAACGGCAACGGCCGCGGCGACGATGAGGGGAGTTTGGGGTCCATGAGTCCATGAAGTGGACATTGTACGGACAAAAAGCCAATGCCTGGGCCTTCGCTCCTCCACCCAATCACTTGCAACAAAAAGCTGTAAGCAGACAATGTCGTTCGTTGATGGTCCCCGAACTACGATTTTTCGGGTCACATTATGCCTTGGTCCAGGTGTTGGATAACTCTTTTATAGGAGGAATTCGAAGACTCCCAGTCTATACATCGCTTTCCTTTTTAAGTATCATTTCATAAACGTTCAAGAGATTAAAGATTTTAATTTTAATTTTCCCAGAATTTTTATATTCATAAAAATAGTTAAATAAGAGCTAAGAATAAAATTTATTGACATAAAAATTAGCAGAATTTGATTTGCAAAACCCCTCAAAGCCCCAGCTAAGTAACACTTTTAACAGACGCTTTTCATCTTAATGTAATCCCAGTGCCATCAGATGGCCCTTCCCTTCTCCGTAACTCATTTACGTGGCCATGTTTTCCGCTCCTTACCTTACCTTTTTGCCCACACAGACTGTAATCCATTTATGCCGTTTACTTTGATTTGCGGTCCTAAAGAAAATTATCTTTGATTCGATTCGGACCTGGCCCTGTGTCAATAGGAAGTGATTAATTGGGGCGTGCCCAAGGTCCCTGCCAGGGACTCTGGTTTAATTTCGACTAATTTTCAGCGCACGCTTTAATACAATATTTATGGAGCTGGACCGCGTACTGATTGATCCTAGACCGATGGGGGGGCCCTGCACTCGAGGAGTCAAGTGCAGGTTTGGGAGGGGGGGGGGGGGGGGGGGGGGGGGGGGAGGTAAAGGACTCTGAATGGACCTCGAATGGCGGCTGAGTGATGGCTGAATGCGAGAAGGAGCGGCTGCTGCTGGTCCTGGTGGGTGGGTTTCTGTTTATTTAGCACTTGACGGTAATAGAAATCAATATTTTCTAAATAAAAGCGAGGTCCTGGGTGCGCCGCTGTCTCGTAATTTATTTTTCCACATTCACAATTCTCAATTAGAGCAGAGCCAGAGCTGGGGTCGGGTGCAGTGTGCTTGCGTTCAGTTCATTTTCCGATTGTTTGTTAGGCAAATACTTCAGAATGGAGAATACCCGAGTGCGAAGGCAACGGCAACGAGGCAGCCAGATGAACCCGACCTCCTGAACCCGCCGCCACATCATCCTTGCCACCTCTCCTCTGCTCTTCCGGTCTTTGGTCTCTCTCTTTGGCTGAGTTCGTTAGGTGATTTGGTTATGCAACAACATCATTAAATCACCAATTACTTTAGTCAACAGAGGAATAAACCGAATTTCCTTATACACAAGCCAAGTCCCCGACAACGTCGAGTGGGCGAAAGGCAGGACCTGCTCCGAGGTCGGGAAAGGTGGCAAGCACCGGAGAAGCTACAATGGGACCTAAATTGAAAGTGAATAGCGAGCAAATTGATTTGTGCCGAGAATTCTGTTAGTTTTCAAAGCTTAAACTGCAGCAGTTTGTGTCGATTAATTAGCAAAGTCCCCAATATATTTGAATATATATTCTTTTTGAAATTTTCCGAGTGGCCGACAACTACTTAAAGCTTCACCTGAGCCCTGGGAGGGCACTCACCCATCGCCAGTAATCGATCAATTGGCGTTCGTTTTCCCTCCCTTTGAAATGTTCATGCTCTTGTCCCTGATACATATTCTTAATTCGGAATGTGTCAATTTTCATTAGCTTCGCTCAGGATCGGCATCCGGTTACGGATCCGGCTCCGGCTCCGTCTTCGACGGAATGCGCCCGCCCATTCAGGACTACCATGCAATTTTTATGATGCAGAGAGCAAGGAGAATGGAAATAAAGTACTTACGTTGCCAGCTGCTCAATGCCGAGCGAGTGCAACACTGTGGGCAGACTCGGCAGTGAGTGACACGTTGTCAGCTTCTTCTGGCGCGGATAGTAGAGTGTCAGCACGGTGCAGCTCTCCTCCTTCATGGTGAGTCCACCTGGAATGGGAGAAGGAGAACGGGAATCAGACGAAATGCATAAGAAATGCGACTGTGCAAAAAACAAAAGCAACCCAATGCCCGTGGAATGCAAAAGGTCGTTGCTTGGCCAGGTGAGGGCCCTGGTCCTTGCTTCTGGGCTCCCAACAAAGGATGAAATTAAGCGGCCGTTGCAGTTGGCAGAGCAGTAAAACAGCCAAGGCGCCATCATAATAATATTGCAAAATGGAGACAACGTTGATGCTGATGGCTCGGAACGGAGGCGTCGCCTCGCGTATTGCTTTATTTGAGTTCCAGTTGGGCAACGCTTTACGTTTCGCTGCCTTCCACGGATCCATCTCGTTCCGTACGGTTGCAACATCGTTACGTTTGTCTATTACGACTCGGAGTGTCTCCACTGAGAGTTGTCACTCCTCCAAATGCTCCCCCCACTCTCAGCCATCCCCTGTTTCTACTCGCCCGCTGAATTGTGTAGATTGTGTTTGAATTTGTGCAGGCAAGCAAGAAAGTCAAATTTACGTTAGGTACTATTTTTGTACCCCTCGTTGTAGTGAGGAAAATATGCAGAAATGGGTCTGCAGTGGAGCGTTTACTATTTACGACACTGAAATGAGTTTTATGGGTCTCTCAGTGAAGTATTACAATAATGTTAGTTCCTCGAAAGGATGCTTGAAGTCAATTTTGTTAAAAAAAAACTTAAAAGGAAAAAATAATGAAGAAAATAACTCTCTGATTGTTTAGTATGAAATTTAATTTAAATTGGAATTTATTAGAAAGGCTACATAATTTTACAAAATATTAAAGTTTCCCTACTCTTCTGTGCACTCCTCAAGGAAGTGAGTGACTAAGAATTGCTGCTTCGCCTTGCATTTCAGTATCCTTCCAAATCAGTACTTTCCATTATCGTTGCCTGTTGTGGCAGCTTTACATTTTGCCATCTTCCACTATTCCAATCTCATTAATAACAACCTCTATGCAGTCTGAAGCAGCGCATTGTCCATTTCGCTGAAGTCCCGAGCAGCAGCAGCTGTCACAGCAGCAGCAGCAGGACGAGCAGAGCAACGCCCACAAAGCCTTAACACCTGCACAACTCCAGCTCAGCTATCCCATCCTGTTCGTGTGCTAAGTGAAATGTTTCACTGTCTTGGTTTATGTATTTTACAATGACGTTGGCTGCTCCGTCTTCGCTCCTTTGTCTTGGGCCTTCGTGTGCAAGGATTCTCCGGTGTGGTATGGTCTGGCTTGGTCTGGTCCTGTCGCATATCGTTTGGCTGATTTAAATGTGTCATAACGACGATTGCTCACCGTTGCCACTGCTGGCTGTTTACACAACTTCCCCCCTCCCAAATGTTTACGCCCCAGCGCCACCAGCAATTTCGTAGAACATTTTCGCTCACGACAATGTTGCGGGGTCGCCTTGCTTCTGGCGACGCCTCCCTTTCCTTTCTACAATTTGCTGAATTTTTTGCAATCTTTATGGCTATGTTTGGGTCGCGTCTATGTACAGAGCTCTATATATATATATGGACTCCCTGAGCACTTACCCAGGGTAATTGCCTTTCGTGACGAACTGTCATAAATGCATTCGGCGATGAGTCTATCCCCGGGCAGCGAGTGCACCGATTGTGGCAAACGTCGAAAGTCCTGATAGGCCACGTCTATATTGCTGTCGTGTGCAATTGGCGGCAGCTCCTCGGTTTGTCGTATCTAGAAAAAAGGCAATGGAAATGGGGAACGGGAACGGGGATTAGGAGCAGAAGTTTGCTCATTAGCATTGCATTTTATATTCGGTGTCCTGGTAAAGGGACAGGGCCCTGTGAGACTCACCTGGCGTAGCTTAACCTCCTTGCCGATCTGATGGGTGCGCATCATGACCGCGAATATGTTGATGCCCTGCGGGGGAAAGGCGTGGGCTGTGCAGTCCTCGATGCACTGGCCCTCGGACACCACTCTGCGCTGTCCTGGTGGGATGATGTGCCGCCAGTTGGGGTCCATTCCTGCAGAGAGAGAGAGAGGTGGAAATGTTCAGTTTCAGTGCTTTTAATTAACGGTTCGACGGGGGTTCGAGTGGCGAGGAGCAACGCTAAAAGCTGCCAACCGCGACGGGAGTGACTGCTGCCGTAAACGTATACGTAAACGTAACGTAAGCGCGGAATGCTCGCCAAAAACCCCAATCTCGTTATCATCGCTCATCAGTGTCCTCCCACTCGACACTCTGTTTAACTTTGAACGTTGATTTTTTAATTCGATTTGTCGCAGAACGTGTAATTACATTTTAATTGCTGCTTTTGATGTTTTAACAACTTTGTCAATGCATTCGCAAGTACAGAGAACATGTCCCATCCCATGATACCACCGTCCCCATCCCTCTATCCACATCTCCCTTTCCACATCCATATCAATTAGGGACATTTTCTTCTTTCCATGAAGAAATTGCTTGAAAATCAAATTTTGCATTTTTGAATTTTTAGGGCGCGATTTGGTTGGCGTTCGCTCTGGTTTGGTTTGGCCCTCGTTGGCTCAATTAGTTAAATGTTGTGGAATATTGTTCATACACAGGACCCCGCATGTTGTGTCCTGGGGCCATTTCCTCCCGCAGTACGCCCCCCACACTCAATTAGGGCCGCGTGTCGCCTGCCATGTTGAAAAAATATTTGAAATTCATGTGCTACATATATAAATGGCAGCGCTCCTGCTCCCGCTGCTTCTTCGCATCCTGGGTATGCCTGCTGCCTGTTCAGCCGCTTGGCATTTCAATTGTTGTGCGTGGGAGCCAGATGATTGGGAGGGGATTGAAGGAGGAGAGGAGAGGAGAGGAGAGGCTATAGCTGCTATAGTATGCCAATCAAAATACTCGCGGGAAATACTTGGGATCGCTGGAGGAGCCCATTTCTGAATTCAGCTGGCAATTGATTTCCATTTTTGTTTTCCAGCTCCCTCGCTATCGTAAATCTGAGCTTAAATGTTGTTTAAATCCTTTTTCCTTACAACTCGATTAAGGAAATTACTCATGTCTGTAACTGTTATTGATTGAATATGGAGAATTTATGAAAGCAAGTCCTCCATACATTTATTTAATAATCTCAAGACCTAATGATTTTATTTTATAATCTCAAATTGGTTTTCTCTTTTCGAAATCTGATCAATTTCCCGTCGACAGTATGGCCAATTACGTGACGTGAGCCCTTTTAAATATTGAATACTGCAATTCCAGATTAGTTTCCAATTGCATTAATTTCTTGCTACTCTTTGCCATTTATTTTTACGTCCTTTTTTCTGCCGCAGATATTCGATATTCAATTCAGGCCGGTGACCTATTTTCTGGACTGGTCTGGCCTTTTTTCGGCGATCTGGCTTATCCTTTATAATCCCATTGAACCTTCGTAAAAATATTAACTTTAAAGCCCTTTTGCATAAAATATCCATTTTGGCTCGCCAATGTGCGGTGTGTTTTTCCTTTTGGAATTTAACAACCTCAACGGACAGAATATTACGTAATGAATTGAATTTTCCACCCACCCCCTCGGACTATATCCCTCTATCACCAACTATATATGTATATATTTAAATTTGCTTTGCATATTTGTTGCGGAGATTATTTCTATTAATTTTCATAGCCGTCGCCCGCGAAATGGGACTTTTTGGCCTTGTCATGTTGCAGGGAATCAATTTTCAATTACCAAAAAATATTGTTTAACTATGCTGTGCTGGCTTTAAAAAGTTTTAGCCAACTTTCTGGTCATTTTACAAAATGTCACGCCAGAGAAATCAATCAATCTAACGTGCTGGCTGGCTGACTGACTGGACTTTATGATACTCAAATTCTCTATCATCAATTTAATTGAAAATTACGATTCATGCGAGCCCCGCCAGGCTGGTCTCCTTGGGGCCAACTTTGACGGGACTTTGGCAAAAGTTTTGCGGCCATCCTTTAATTGATTTCCATTAACTTTCAATTCGATCAGTCCATTTGAATATTATCATAGAGACAGAAGCGACCGAGAGCTCTCGCTGTGAAATTGCCGGCCATCGGAGTGCCCAATTCCAATTCGTGCGGATTCATTTCATTTCCATTTCTGTCTCTGTGCGAATTTCCATTCATTAAATCAAAATTCAATATTGGCCAGGCGAAGCATGACGGAATGGCCAAGAGCAGTGAGCAGGGAGCCGGCAGAGGGTGGCCCTGGCTCTATTTCTATTTGATTTGGCCCAAAGCGAGCCGGGGACAAGCTCGCAATTCATAACTACACATATTTTACAAATCGATATTTAACGCTACCGCGTTCGCTCTGCGTTTTTGGCAGTTGCATGTTGACAGCCAGCACACGGCGAATGGCGAATGCAGAATTCGGAATGCCGAATGCCAGAATGCAATGCAAAACTGTGCGATTGCAACTTTTCTAATTATTTTAAATGGCAATTTGTGTCAAAGCGTCAAGCTCACTCACTTTGTGTCCCGAATAGAGAGGGACGACTACCGCCCGGCAGGCGAAACAATTTGATTAGCGTCCAATGGCAGAGCCACAGATATAGCCAATATATATACCATATAAACGTATTTCTGTTTATTTGCCAGACTGGGGTACTTGGCTCAGTAAAATCACATTTGATAAATGAATTTCTGGGTCATCACCGGGTCTGTGGTGGCAACTTGAAGAGGATGTTTGATGTGTTTCGGTTTGGTATATATTTTCATATATTTTGGGGACACTTTCAAAGGATAAAATCAGTGAAAATGATGGGTTTCACCATGTTTAGTGGATATATATATAAACAAGTAAAATATTTGAGTTTTATTTCAATCCAAACTTTGCCTTGAGTTTCTTTAAATAAATTTACTGACTCCTAGCACATTTATAAAAAATCATTTCTTAAATACAGAAACCATATTTTCCGCCCCTCTGTGTGTGATCAATGGATGTACATTCGCTTTCCGATAAGCCTTGAGCTGCCGATTACAATCCCCAAGCTGGCTTAACGTGTCCCAAACTCATTTGTTTCGCCCTCGCTCCCAGCTTCCCAGTCTCCCGCCCATCTCCATCTCCAAGGTGCCATAAAAATTCGCCAAGCCGCAACATTAATCACAGATTCGTTGCATACACCAGGGCGCTATATCAATAACCAATTAAATTGAAATTAAATTTCGCCGCAGCCAGCGAGACCGGAAACGTAGCAATTTCGCAGCTACTTATGCGTGAGGGACCCGGGAGAGCTTTGGCTTTGGCTTTGGCTTTGGGCTGTGGAGACGGGGGTGTAATTCAATTTATAGCAAACCAGGAGAAAATTGTAGCCAACATTTTATTTTTATTTTCTCTATGGTTTGGCTCATTTTTTATTTATTGACTTGTGTCTGCGAATGTGTATGTGAGTGTGGTGCGTGGTATGCGTTAAATTCCAATTAAATATTTCAATGGCAACCAAGAAGGACTCAGCCCAATCGGATCTGGAAGCCCTGCCTGAAATACAACCAAAAATGTTCCTCTGTTTTTCGGCATTTTCCAAATTGTATTTTTCTATCAAGATGTATTAATCCACTTCCCTGGCCGCCTTTTTTCCGGGGCTCCAACGTTCCTACTCCGGAAGTTTTGGCAACACCTACTCAAAAAAAGAAAAAGAAGAACGCAGAGGGAAAACAGGAAAGCTGGAAGAAATGTAAGTAGACGAAGTTCCTTCGGCCAAAGCTTCTCCATGCGCCGCCTCCTCCTTCCCTCTCTTATTTAGCGCTTTTGGCCATGTCTCTATGTGCGGTTGGGCCAAAGTTATATTGGTTTGCGTGACTCTCAACAAAAGTGAAATAACAATTGCAACAAAAACAAGGACCCACCAGAAATGCCAAAAACAAACAGAAGAAACAACCAGAAACGGGGCGGCAAGCAACGGCAACAAAAAATAGAAATAAATTCTAAAGTGAAATTAGTATTTTAGTTATCCTCTGTGCCTGCTCACGAACCACACGATGAATATAGAATAAAAAATAAAAATGAAAAAAAATTGAGTACCTGAAGAATTTTCAGGTGGTTCGCCTCGCTTCGGTGGTTGCTCAATACGGATTGTGCAGTGTGGCTTGAAGAGTACTCAAAAAGTGCTTAGGCATCGACTGGAGGAGGGGAAGGAAAATATTTGTGAATTGGGCAGGGGGCAAGGTGCTTGTAAATGGCTGTTTTGCGGGTTTTTCCAATCGAGGTGAGTCGGAAGTTTTTCGCCCAGAAAATATGATAATTGGAGGTAGCAGCAAGGGAATCTCCAGGGAGATATACCTGTGACGAGTGCCTAGGAAATTGGCTAATGAAGAATATTTTCGGGCAATCAGAAAGGCTATAATAACCGAAAATGTATGCTAATCAAGCGGTCAGGATATAAAATTATATAAGGGAAAAAGTAAGACAGATATAAAATAATTTAAATATGTTTTATCGATGCTAAAACCTGACATCACATTAAGTTTTTAATGAAAACATGCTCTCAGTGATCCTGAAATATTATTTTCCCTACATTCCTGGCCACAGAAAACTCCTGAATTTCCCCTCGCTGCAAACTATATCCACAATGAACTGCCAGTGGCAGCACCTAACCTTTGGCTCTCTGAATTATTTAGTTGCTTGGCTGGAAAGTTTCAGCTTTCCACTTTTCTATTTCGACTACAGACACATGCCAAGTATTTCCAATTGTTTGATTTGGATGCGTGCATGGTGTGTCCATGTCCGGCCAAACGCCAAATTTAAAATTAAAATCTATTTGTGAGCGATTTGGAGCAGTTGAGCGGGGAAAGGATTCGAAGGAAGGACAGCCTTGCTATATATTGCCTGACAGACGACAGACAGGCTCGTATTAAAAACTGTGACGATATAAACTTTCATGGTGGATAAAAGGTAGTTAAATTGCTGTGTCTGTGCCTGTGTCTGGGAGCAGCAGCGGATTTATCCCCATTGTTTGTTGTTACGGCAGACACAATACTCCCTCCTCTCTCCTGCAGATTTGGAACAGCAACAGCAAACAGCCAACAGGCAACAGCCGACAGCCCCATAGCTAAACCGCATTTGGACAAGCCGGGCAAAGTCATAAGCTTTTGTTTTACTGGCCCCACCAATGCGGTTGGATCTGCCGCTTCGCCCGGCAATCTCATAAATTGCATGACATGAGTTGCATACTACATAGCATACTATACATATAGATATATATAGATACCATATCCATATATGTATGGAAAGTTCTTCTCATCGCTCAGCCGCATAAAATATACAAAAGGGCAGCAGCTGCACACAGATGCACTCGATATATAAGCAGGGGTTAGGGGCAACCCCTTTATTTCGGGGGCGGAATCTATGGGGCATATGGGTTATATACAAGGGATATGGTACTTACCAATTGACAATATGCCGGCATCGTTGGGTCGCAGGACGTGCGTAAAGTAGATTTTCAAACCCGAATTATCCGCCATTTGTCTGGCATGCAATTGGGCAAAGTCGGGCTTCAAATTGTTGTAATGGGTCTCCATTAAATAATATTTGGCCTGTCGCGACTCAATTGGGTAGCCGGCCTCGTGTGGATACGTAAAGCCCTGCAAAAAAAAAAGGAATTCCGAAAAAAAGGGTAAAATATGACAACGGCAAACAGGAGGCAAAAATGAAGGGAGGACAGAAGGGAAGAAATATGTTGAGTGTTTGTTTTTATACTCGCACACACGGGAGTGAGTGTACATATACGCCGTAAGTTGTGAGCTTGGGCTGAACGGAAGTTGATGCCATGGCCATGTGCAATTTAAATGCACCCAGGGCCTGGCTTGCAAGCTCCTCCTCCATTCCCATCTCGTCCATTGCCATTCAATTGCATT
This sequence comes from Drosophila mayri, assembly GCA_008042485.1. NCBI lineage: Eukaryota > Metazoa > Arthropoda > Insecta > Diptera > Drosophilidae > Drosophila > Drosophila mayri. The sequence continues at coordinate 216,454 of VNJN01010315.1, read as the reverse complement.
GCGGAACGCCCCACGGCGGACAGCAGCCATAACATGCCACTGCATTATGGCGCTCTTCTGATGAAATTATGAAAAACCCTATCCTCCAATCCAGCCCAGAGCTGGGAACGGAGAAGGGCAGAAAGGAGGAGAGCTGCTCGAGAAACAAAAAAAAAAAAACAACTGACGAAGAGTTCAGGGGCCAAAAAGGGCCAAGGTATTTATTATTTCGAGGCACTCTGCCAGGACACGAGGCTTACGGATTCTGAGAAGAAGGATGAACTGTGTTGGGACTGGAAAATTGTATTCGATTTAATATGGAAATTTATTATTATATTTTTTTAGACAAAATGATTGGAAATTAAGTTTTATATGTTACAGTTTTAGCAGCTAGATTTATGATTAATAAATTTGCTTTTTAGTTACTTTTCCGGATGTATAGGGTTCATCTGTTTTATTGATAATAGGGTAACATGATCCTCTAGCAGACTCTTTGCCACCGCTTCATTGCCGCCTTTCTTCGTGTTGAAAGGAAGCATTTGCGAAGGTTAAATTAATATTGCATGGTTATGGTTATGACGAGAATGGGCCATGGGTGTATCGGCGGGATATATACAGTATATATGGGGATTCAGATTCCGTTGCCGGATGTTTACCTCGCTGCCGCGCGACCAGGAGGCGACGATGGCGTTGCACGCCAGCGGTATGGATCGGGCTCCCAGGCACTGGCGACCCTGTTCGCGTGCCATCTCCTCCAGCTCGGCGTGGGCTCCCTGGCACTCGTGCAGCGTTATGTGCTGCAAGTAGTGCACGCTGGACGATGAATCATAAATCGGTTCGTACTGCGGCCATGAAAGGAAAATGAAGCAGAGACAACGGTTAGCGAGATGTGCATTGTGGGGATATATATATATATATATATGATATCTATATGTACTATATGTGTATGGGAGAGGCACCGAGACGGGGATAAATTTTTAATATTTCAATTTGGTTATGCCGAGGCCAAGAGACAACGACAACGACAGCGGACAGAATGCAGCTGGGCGGGGAAAATGGGGAAAGCGGGGACAGCTACTGGCAGACAAAAGCGGAATGCCAGAGAGCGCGAGTCGCTGAGCAACTGCACTTGGCCTTAATTATGCATTGTATTTAATATCGTTTAGTCCTGCACTCGGGCGAAAATGTTTAAGATGGAGGAGTCCTTGAAGACTTTAAGGATAACTAGAGAATACCCCAAATAGAGGCTATCTTGGGCACTATTTAAGCTAAAAATCAACAAATTCTTACCCGTATCAGGTGATGCTTGCGATTGATGTCCTCTAGCTTAAACATCTTGCACCAGAAAAGCGGCAGGTCACCGGCTGGCAGCTCCACATCCTCGTTGCGCAGCTCCAGGACTCGCACGCGCTCGTCATGCGTGGGCGAGGGCATTGGCAGCTGGGCGCGCTGCATCATCACCATGGGGCGGTAGGGTCGGAAGGCGCGCTCCGGATCCGGAAGAGTGCCCGGGCGCACAGAGCCATGCGGCGGATCCTGGGCGTGGTACATGTACAGCAGGCGCATCGTGTCGTTCTGCAAAGGAAAAGCGGATAATGGTGGGTTTTGAGAAGTGAAATGAGAAATGTGTAAAAAATTAGTTGGTCTGCCCTGGTCAAGGTGGGTTAAGGTGCGGGGAACTGGTCCCCGAAATGGCGATATAATGGCGCGTTGCAACAACCCAGCAACAGCGGCAATAATGTCCTTGCTGACGTGTACACGGATGCACTGTCTGCCTGGGATTGCTGCTCCCCCCCCAGCCACCAAGATTCGCCTGCTAAATGAAGTACACACACACACACACAGAGGAAAAAAAAGAAGAGCAAAACGGGAGTTCTCGTAACAACAGGGCAGGAAGGAAGCAAGGATGTTTGCCTGTGGGCAGAGTAGCAGCATCAGCAGCAGCAGCGGCCAGGTGGATGTTTGGTCAGCTGCCGTCGGAAGCTGAAGTCGGGGGGCCCATTGTCGATGGTGGGTTAATGGTGCAAATTGCAGCGCACCACGGAACACGTTGCCGCACTTCACCCGGAACGAGCAGAGCGAACGAGGAGGGTTCCGGTGCCGGTGCCGGCAGGATGGATGCCCTCCTTCACTTGACTATTCCGTGGCCAAAAAAGCAGCTTTCTCTGTTCTCTTTCTCTCTCTCTCTGGGAGTGACCGCATTTCATTTATTTAATTCCCATTTAACAAATTAATTCCGTTGCACTTATGGGCCAGCCGCGTTGCCAAATTTCAGTGGCAGGACCATCAGCAGGACTCGCAATACTTGAGCTGTCCGTGCTTGAATTTAGCCGAATTACATTCTCCCGGCGGCCCCGGTGCAATTTTCAGTCCACAATGGCATCTTTGGGCAACCAATTTACACTTCAAGTGGGCGCAACCCCGAACATTCGTCTAGCTCGGGAAAACTCGCCCATTTTGCCCTTTTGGCTCTCTGCTTTTAAAAGGGGTTTCCCCCCAGAGAGTGTGAGATAGACTGGGGCTTGCATGTATTTTTCATTTGCCACGTAGTTTTAATTGGTAAACCCGAAAATTAAAGCAGTCATTAAGGAATCACGGTGCTCTGCCACTGCCTCTGCCTCTGTCTCTTCTGCTCACCTCTGACCCTTGGCTATCTGCTGCTGCTGCCGTTGCTGCTGCTACCCCTTTGTGGATGCCTATGTCCTTGGGGGCTTTTGGAAGCCAACAGTCAGCTGTCATTGTGTGCACGTCATGTCCACGTGAGTGTGAGTGTGTGTGAAACAACAATAACAACACATGTAGCACTCTGGGAGAGTGAGTGTGCAAGTGCAGTGCAGTGAGAGAAAAAAAAACCAACGTCGGGGGCATCCATTTGAATTCATTGTGGCAAAGTGCCCATTGTAGCTGTTAAGTGGAACTGTAGAGTACCATGTTCGACAATTGACGGCCCAGGACGAGCAGCTCTTGGGGGGGTCAGGCTAGGTCCTTGTTTCAGCTTGTTCATTTTGCCAGCCGGGCAGCCAGGCAGTCAGGCAGCCAACGAGGAGACAATACTTTAATTAACAATTCCCTTTCCCCGCCTAGCACCGCCCCGCTCGGCGAACAGAGGGGTGTAGAGTGTGTAAAAAACCTGTACAAATGAGTCGGTTGTCCTGGTTGTCCTGGCAAACACTGCGGGCGGTGGCCAGCGCGGCGCACTAACCGCCCGGCAATCGCCAGGAACAACAACCCACAATAACAGCCGAAGCACAGCGGCAGCAACAAAAACTGGTGGCCAGTTTTAAAACATTTGGCCAGGCGACAGAGGCAGCAGCGGCGCGGGGACAGGCACAAAAGTCATTAACGCTGAGGCTACCGAAGCTGACTGGGCCTGGACATGGCCCAGATGTAAAAACATGACCACTGTGGCAAAAAACTCAACGGTCGCCTCCACGGGAACAATGGAAAAAATGGAGGCCTTCTATGGACTACTCTCTGGACTCTGGAGTGACCTGTAAATTGTTTAATTTACGCTCTGAAAGGGTTTGGGCGATTGGTATTTTGCGCAAAAACTGCGAAACAATAGGTTTGGGCTGAGAGCTCATCAAAGCCTCACCTATGGCTGACTGATCAAAGCCAAAGCGGGGGTTAAAAAGGGGAGGTTTCAGTAGGGGTTAAAGTGGCAGTTAGCTAAAGGGGGTTAAATGGAAACTGTAATTATCGAGTGGCTAAGTAACAACTTTCCTTAAATGGTCTGATTATCGATTTTACTGATTTAGCTTTTAATTGCTCGCTAACACTTTTTAGCAAAGAAGGAAATACGAAAGGATAATCAAAGGAGTAATGATAAATTATTTAGAAACTCCTCTATGATATTTATATATATTTTTTGTTATCAATAATAAAATCGTTGTTAAAACTTTCCAAATGAATATCTTCTAAATTGATAAAGGCTGCAGCTGAAAACCAAGAATAAAAATCAAGATTGAAAGATTTTCTGTTGCCTAGAACCCATTAAGCCCTTGCCAGGTACTGGGAAGCCACACTATGTTGTACATTTGTGTGTGTGCAAGAGAGCCAAGTGTGAAAAAGTGTGCACCGAACTATGCACACGCACGACAAGGATGACGAGGAGGACTCCGGAAAAGAGACGGAGCCGTAGTCGTAGCCATAGCTCTTGCCGTAAACGTACCCGTTGTGGAACAACAACTGCGAGGCGAAAACTAAAATGAAATGAAAAGCTTCAGCAAGGATTACAACCAAAAATTAATGAAAGCAAACTGGCTGCGGTCATTTGCCGTGGTCAACGGTCGGCCAAGGCTTAATTGCCAAAGACGATGACGATGACGATGTTGTGGACACAGAGTGAGGGAGAGGGGAGCCAAGAGAGAGGGGCTGTGAGCGTGGTCAAGAATACAGGTTACACTTTAGTGACTGCCGCAGGAGAAGGACCGAAAGGACACGGACTCCGGCTCGAACTGGGCTCGAGGCTAATTGTGAATGCGGCGGGGACTCGAGTTCGGACTTGGACGACTCATTAGAGTGGCTTTGGTTACGGCCCAAAAAACCTGCGAGGGTTGCAGGACTCACTCGCACACAGCCTCGAACGGAACGCTTGGCTGAGCCTGGCTGCCAGCCTGCCTGGTTAAGTGCACTCCAAAGGTCATTTAACCTCTGACTGGGCGGGTTTTCAATGTTCTCAACGCATCGGGGGTGGCTTCAGGACCCCCTTGCAGTCGCTGGCGACTTTTTGGCCCAGTTCACATTCAATTAAGCCACGTTAAACCGAGCTGCAGGCGTAGACGAAATGGATTTGATGGGTTTTATTTCGGGAATTTCTAGAGAAATAAACTGTATTCTAAAGAAGTGAAGTAAAGATTATAAAGCTCAATACGATTCTAGGAATTTATTTATTTATTATTTAGAATATAAAAACCCTTAGTTAAGATCCTCTAAAACCTTACTTCCCATATTTTTCTCCATAATATCTTTTTCAACAGAAAAATGCTTTCAATTGTGTCTGGAAGTAACGGTAAAACAGTTTTCTTTATTGGCATAAACTTCACTTGCAAATCACTTCAGTTTGTTTCTCATTTTCCGTGCCCGCAGCATGCTGCCGGCTCTCTGCCCTCATTCGTTCACACATTGCACCTTTAAGAGCCATTTGTAGTAGTTGTTAATGGCATTGTTATCCTGGATGCAGTCTCGTGCTTCTGGTGCTTTTTATTGTTTTTTGCCCACTTTCCTTTTGCCATTTCAACGCGTTGCCATAATGGGCCAATTGTCCTTAAATGCGGAGCGTGTTCCGCTCGCTAAGTTGGCTCTGGCCTCTGGTCCCTGGCTCAGACTCCGGCCGCAGTGGCCGTGGTAATGGCCCTGGCCCTGGCCAAGACCAGGGGCCAGTGGTCAAGTCGGAGTCCGAAAACTTTGTCTGTGCTGGCCCCTGTTTAATGTGCACGTAATTGAAATGCATTTACAATTGAATTATAAACAGAGCAAACAAATGCGGCACCAGGACTCGCATATACATTTACATGAATTCACACTTGACTGCGGGGGATTTGGGGGAGTGGAGCAGGGGCAAGGGGGATGTTGCCAACTTGCATTGTGCAAACTTTCTGTTCGGAGGCAGCAGCTGAGCTCAAAACTCGAGGTCCTTGCGCTTCGCTTCTGCTCTTCTTTCGCCTCGCAATCGGCAATCAAATCAACCGTTCCCCAGGAACCCGTGTCCTTTCTACATATTCCTATATGTGCGCGTCTCTATCTCTAGGCTTGGGCATGTGTGAGTGCATTAGGGTGAGTCTTACCAGTCTGTGGGAATTTTTTAAGATTTTTAAAGCATAAATAACATAGTTTTCTTGCCTAAGAAATGGTTTGAAGTAATATTACTCATACGCCATGTTGGCCGTAGCTATATTTATTAACTTGTATTCCCTTTTTTCTTTCTTAGAATTGATTTAGATTTTTAAAATATTTTCTAGAGTATTATTAATATTGTTTTCTTTTTTAAAAAATATTTTTAAGGTAATATTACTCATACGCAGTGGTCACAATATCCTATCGTATCTAATCTTCTAAACATTGAGTTCATTCTTTCTTTATATTCCTTGGAAATTTTTATAGATTTTTTAGAGCATAAATATCATACTTTTCCTGCCTTAGAAATGGTTTTATGCAATATTGCTCATACGCCATGTTGACTTTACTTTTATTTCTTTTTTTATTTCTTAGGATTGTTTCAAAATTTAAAAATGTTTTTATTTTTATGTTTATTTATAAATAGCATTGTTTTTTCTTCAAGAAATATATTTTTTAATTAATATTACTCATACGCAGTGTGCCACATAAAAATATATTTACTTAACTTTGATTTATTTCTTTACTAGAAATCTTTGGAACTTTTTAACAGATTTTTAACATTAAAATTTACATTTTATTTTATGCCTGAAATATAGCATTTAAGTATTATTAATCATACGCAGTGTTGCACATAAATCTACATTTTTTAAACTTTTATTTCCCAACTTTTCGATTCACCCTATACATGCTTTAAGGATACAGGTTACTATGGTCACGTCGGCCATTTTTGTGAGTGGCTGTCTGGGGGATCTGGTCGCCTTTGCCATTCTACACTCACCGAAGCCCATTGAATATCAATTTTGCATGTGGGAAATGGCATCGGAAACTTCGATTTCAATTCGGACATGACCAAGTTTCCCCTGACAGTTCTTTGATTTCTTCCAGTGTGTGGCAGTTGCCGTTCTTGTTGTGGCATTTATGCCATTCCAATCATCAGTTGGGACTTGTGCAATTTCGGAACTTTCCGACAGCTGATTTCAATAACTAATAGGCAGAAGTGGTCAGCAAAGCCGCCCCCATTTCTAACCCAAACCCCTTTTGTTGCACTCTAATTGCCGTGTCAGACTCTGTGATTGCCTTCGACCGGAGAGAAATCATTGCACATTGTTGACAGCCACCTGAATTGGAGCCGGACTCGAACTCAGACATCTCGGGGCACAGCTGGAGGCCACAGACAGGTGGGAGGTGGACGATGAATCAGGCCAAAGTATTCCCAGTTCTGTAATCGTTTTTCGGCACTCTCTACATCTTTACATATCTACGTAATATATATGCATCTGGTGCATTCCCGCATCCCAGCATCTCTGCTAAGTGGCTTAATGATTTTTGTTTCATTAAATTGAGTCGCTTCGCATCTGGACACATTTGTTTTTGGTGCAATTGACATTAATTTGATTTATTTACGGCAGGAAGGCAAAGGCCATTTGGCTCAAGGTGCAACTGCTTTTGGCAATTGCATTTAAATTAACAAATCTAATGAGCTTTCTCCCCCTCAAGTGCTCAGACTGTTCACTCATTTATCCATCGGAGCATTGGCTATTCATTGCAGGTATGTGTGTAAATGAAAATGTTTAAACTGTGAGGAAAATTAATGTTGCTGAGTGGACAAAAGCGGTCTGTTTTGAGTGGCCAAAATTATTGCAGCAAATATGTCTTTCTTGGCTATAGTATACAGAATATGTGTATGGGTTTTTGGCAAATGCTACTTGAATTGCCAGCCATAAGAAGATTAAGCCGAAAGTGTAAACAAGCTGGCAGTTTCAAATGGGTCAAATAAAGCTGAAATTATATTTTAAATGAAGCGAGAAGAGGCCGCAAAAAACAATTGCTTTGCAAGCGGAAAACTTGAGCTGAAATAAATTAGATATTGGACGAGTGTTTGTTAATGAAACTCTCTCAAAAGTTACTCAAGGATTTAATGGGAAATGCTAGAAATACCTTCGTATCTTGGGTGATTTTAAACTATTCCCATTTCTGGGTTTACATATTTCCATCTGTTAATATGCAGCTGCTGGAGTTATTCAACACATTTGAATTTATCCATTTTCCATTTGGTATCCTTTTCCCTTCCGATTCTCCGATTTTCAACTCACTTCACTGCTTCCCCTGTTGCCTAATTCATATTCATTTATTGTAGTTGCTGCAGCTGTATCTTTCTCTCTTTCTCTTTACGTTCAGTTATTGGTAACCTTCCGGATCCGGAGATGGAGTGGGGTCCAAGCCAAACTGGCATATCCGTTGCTTTATTACATTTCGTTTAGTTTTTGGCCAACTGACCACTTTTTTGCGGTTACTTTGTGTGTGTGTGTGTGTGTGTGTGCGCAAGTGTATCTGTGCCTGTGGATGTGTCTTAGTTGCTCGGACTTTGCGGTTGCTTTGGTCACTAGCGCGGTATTTGGCTTACATCAGAATATGAGCGAAAAAAAAATAGACAACTAACGTACACACACAGCGGGATCGGATTGGGGAGGGGGGGCATTCCCCCTTGGCTTAAAATGAATTTACTAACCGAGTTTGTTCGGGGAGAGTTTACCAAATGAAAAGCGGAAAAAGCGAGGCGAAAAAATGCAAGTTTACTTCGCCATTTGACCATAAATAATATAATAAAATAACTACACAGGTCAGGCAAACTATTGCATACTTTATGGCGTCCTGCAGGGAAGCTCCGGACTCCATCCTGTCCTGTTCCTGCCCTCCCTCCTGCACACCCGCAATATGTGGTCTAATATTTTTATAAACAAATTGGTTTTGCACAGCTCAGCGGCTGAAGGGACATCGAGGGGTGGCGTTGATGATTTTCCACATACTCCTGTCCAGTTTGCGGTTTCCATATACACATATATAAGTACATATATGTAATTTTTTGTAGGTGGTGCCCTCGGGCTGTCAGCGTTTGCCACTTTAATTACTTTGGCTCCAAGGATGCGCAGATTTCCACCTTTTTTTTTGCTGTTTTGGCTTTATTATGACCTTTTTTCTTCTTGGTTTTGTCCCCAGTCCTGTTGCATTTGACAGGGCGTCTCCTGGTTATATCCTGCTGCGCTGAAAGGCAACTCAACTGGGCTCGTTATTCATGGCGCTCAAACGTCACCCACTTCACCTCGTTCGCCATGAAAATTGGGACGGAAAAATGGCCCAAAATGGGCGAAAACCCACTCGTTGGATAGTGGAAAAAAATGCCGAAAACTCTCTCTTTGCCGGCTGCTTTGTTTGTCGGTGCATTACTTTGGCCGTTAAATCCCCTACTGGAGTTTAGTATTGCAGTCCTGGACCCGGGATCCGCTTTCTCCTGCCCTGCGCACACGGCTCTCCTTCAATATTTGTCGCTTTAGGGCATTAAAACAAACGTTTCCCATTGCGTTGTGTGTTGGGTTTGCCTTTTGCCTTGCTTTTGGTTTCTCCTTTTTTTTTTGTTCAGTTTTTGGTGTGCACGTTTCACATGCACTTCTAGTGCCACAACACCATCAACATGAAGCCCATCCACCACTGCCACCCGCAATGGAAGGGAGTGCTTGCCCAGCCTCATCCTCGACAGAAATCCCTTTCCCGGAACAGAAACAACACACACACCGAACAGGGAATGCAAACTTCTGAGCGGGAAACGTGAAAATCACGGCCCAAAAAATAAAACGAAACAAGAGGCAGATTTTGGAAACAAGTCGCTTGGAAAACCGTTTGAAAAATACTCTATTTAAAGGAAAGAATTAGCAGGAAGGGATTAATACATTTTTAATATTTTTAAATAAATTAAAGCTACTTTTTTTTAATTTATTAAGAAATTACTCAGCACAAAGTCCTTACTTTGCACAAGCAGTATAATAATTTCTTTGAAATATTTTAATAAATTAAACAGTTTTCAAATCTGACAACTATAATAGATCTTTTAAAGAGTTTATTTTCCCTTGCAGGACTTTAATTTCCCAACCCAAACCAAGAGCTGACCAGTTTTTAATTTTCCCTTCCATACATTCAGTTGTTGGATTGTTTTTCGCGATGGGTGCAGCTGCAAATCTGGACGAACGCGAATCTCTTTGCTAGTTTATACATGTGGAGGCACCATTCCCTGGCCCCAGTTCCCCGGCTTCCGAGTCTCCAGTCTTTAGGTCCTGCGAATGGGCATTCGCTCGTTGATTCGCCCGCTCATTCGATGCTCGTCAACTCGCAAACTCATGTGTAAAAAGGGACAATGCTGGGTTTTAACTTTAATAAAGCGACTAGAGGCAGCAGCACCACTCCGCTCATGGACCGCCATCAAAATCCACATTTTGGCTCCCTCCGCGACTCCGCGAATCCCTGCCCGCTGGCAGGACTCGGTTTTCTGGACCTGGTTTGGGGGGTTGTGTACTTGATTTTTGGGCAAAGCGGCAAATAACATTTTTGTTTGGCTTTGACGTTGTAGCAATTGCAACGGTTATTCCATTTGCTTGACAAATATACGACGACGAGGATGTTGGGTTGTTTCGGCGGGGATCGTTTAGGACTCCGTTTTGGGAACTCCATTCGCAGCTCGAACAACTTTTCGCCCAGCCGGAATTATGCGCAATTTTTGTTTGGCTGCCGAGCGGCCAGCGTAAAGTGGTCTAGGTTAGATGAGAGTGTTTGTGTTACAAAAGAGGCTTTCAGCCGGGATTTCCAGGGTGCCCATTGCATGCCACTCGGCTGCGTTATGCCTGTTTTTTTTTATTTTCTGTTTTTGGACTCCATTGTGCGCTTCAAAGCAATCAACATAAAACGGTTCGCACAAAAAATGGCAAAAACATTGCCGGCCGTAATGAGCGGGCAGCATTAATGGATGGTTTCGGTTCGTTTTCGTTTTCCAAAGGGGAAAACTCTGCCCTTTCGGCCAGTGTTTTTTTTTTTGTTTTGTAGCCAAAGGTTAATTCCATCATATTTTCGGCGACCACTTGAACTTTGGCGTTGCATTAATGGCTGCTGCTGCTGACCACCTTGTGCACTTAACTTGGCTTTTAGCTGGCATTTCTGCCCCTATGACTTTGGCACTAACAAAGTGCCAAAGGCTTTCCACTTCGCTTAACAGAACAACGAACAAAATATTACAAAAAAAAAAGAAAGCCAAGCTAAAAACTTAAATCAATTTAAATTCGTTGCATACTTTTTCGGTTCGGAGGTTGGCTTGGTTTCCGGTTTGCTTTTCGGGGGGACGTGTGGCGGCGGCCCTATTAAATTTTTAAGTGCCGAGCTGTAACCGCAAGACCCACAAACACCACACAAGCAACCACTCCACTAATAATTCATTATAAAAGTCAGTACTTTGGTTTTGGTTTTTGCGTTCTGCTGTGACGCGAATCCATAGTTGCACTCCTTGGTTACTTGGATCCTTGGCCCCCTTGGAGCAGCTCGAGGCTTATATCGTGACAAACTGCACACATATGTGGCCCGTTACTGGCAGGGGGATGGTGGGTTCGGGTGTCCTGGTGTCCGGGGCGATGGTGTTCATGTTTATGGCCCGATTTTGCACAAAAGTCAACGCCAGGAAGGGGAAAATGCCGACGAATGTCTGTTCCGGCAAACGCTTTCGCTGCGGAATCGCTGGCTTTTCCAGGGACTTCCCCCATCTAAAGGTTGAAATCGTTTCGAAGAATTCTCTACTTTGATGTAAAAATGGCAATGGCCATTGGGGTCTGGGGGTCTGAGGGTCCTGGGGTCCTTAGCCCGCTGCTGGTAAGTGTTGAAAATTACTGTCGACTTGACTTGTTGCCTTTTTGTTTTTGCCTTTTGCCGTGGAAGGAGCGAGGGGCAAGGAACAACAATAATATTGCATACACATGAGTGTGTGTGTATGCAGGGACCCGCCATTAATGGGCAAAAATTACTGTTTACAAGTGGGGAAAACTCCATCTAGCCCGTCTCCTCCAGCTGGAGTGCAAGTTTCGTGTTAAAATAATAAACACATAGCAAAAATTGTAGCGCCATGTGCAGGGGCAGGAGGCAGGGGCTGAGGCTGGGTTCTGGGGCATAATTCCATTACAGAACTACTACAGCTCGGGCCCCGGCTCCGGGCACATACATTATATTAAAAACAATATTTTCACCCGGCTCTTCGAACTCAACTCAACCGAACTTCACACGCCAAAGTTTTTACATTTTTTTCCCTCACTCACTCTGGGTTTTTGCATTTTAAATTGCCGCGGACAGGAAAATGCCGTGGCAAGCTTAAACAATTACCTCGAAACAAAGAACAACACAAAAAAATGATAATAATAAAACTAAGAGCGAAAAAACAATATGAAATTATTATAATGACAATTAGTGTTAATTGTCACTTTAGGCGCGGAATGTTGTTGCTTAAATTATACAATAATTTCCCCAGTTTAGAGGAAATTTGCATTTCAAATGAGTTTCTTTTTGTTTTTCTTGTCGTTCATTTGTTTGTTTATTAGTTGCCTCTGCCTGAGCAAATACTAATAACAATAATAATAATAACGCAACATGAAAGTCAATGGCAAATTAAAATTTGTAATTACTCAATTATTTTGCATAAATCAAAACGAGAGGAGGATCCATTCCATCCATTCCTCACAATAAAAGGACCCTAAAAGTTTCTGTAATGGAAATGCCGGCTCCTTAATGACAATTCTGTGTAGCTCGTCAAATCGGTGGCTTTTTATTAGCAGGGAGAGGCCGGACCATAAAGATTTTAATGATTGGCAGTGGGCGTTGGGCAATTAAGCCGGTTCGAGTCGAAGTTCGGGAAAATTTAATTAAAGCCACGACAAAAACGCGTACCAGTGTCTATTGTTGGCTCAAATAAATTGAAACCATTCATTATCGAGACGGCAAAAGAACTCTGTGTGTGTGTGGGTGGAATAATTAAGGGAACTGGCGGGAATATTGAGTGATAAATGTATCTCAATCTGTGCATGCCAAATTTATCTGGCAGGCAGCTCAGCTCTCTCTTCCTAATCCTTTTGTGATTACTCCAAGCCATAATTCAGCATTTGTCAGTTGTCGTTCGCATTTCGCCTTTAAGTGCCAAAAGTTTGAAGGGATAAAGTGGGGAAATCATTAAAAATATTTCAATGACCAGCGCTGAAAGGGAAACTTTACAATATCCTCCTCCTCCTTCCTCACATAAAAAAATGGAGAAAAATAAAAATCAGAACTCTGAAATCAAATTGAAATGACGCACTTAATGGCATTTTATGGTTTATGCGCACTTTTATTATTCCACCTCCCTGTTCCTTTCTTTTTTTTCTTTATCTATATATTCGGAAAATTTTTCTGTGCTTTCCCATTTCTCATAGAGTTTCCGCCGAAAAGTTTGACCAAAAGAAAAGGCAAGTGACGTCAGCTGCGGTCTCTTGACTCTTTTTGGCCAATTGGTAATTTCGTTATTAGTCACGCTCTTTGCGCTTCATTAATGTTCATTACACATAAATGAACCCACATCGATTGATATTTTTCAACTTGCTTGCCACCGGCGGCGGCGGCGCCGTTGTCGTTGGCGGTTTTTAGTGGCCGTAATTTTTGTATTGTGGTTGACGTTTTTGCGGTTTTTCCCCAACCACCACCCAATGACCGTGCGTGCATTTCCCTCGACTTTCCCCCTCCCTCTCCAATTTATTTATTTACGAAACCGAAAAAGTAGCGAAGAATACAGAGCGGAGCCAGCGAAAAGGGTTGCTCGCATGGCCAATTTTCTACAACTGATACAATTAATTATATAAATAAACAGTTTTATTTATATTTATAGGAAAATTTGTCGAGACACAAACTTTGAACTTTCCCTCAGACACACATGTCCATATGCTTCGCCCTGCGAGTATCCGTCGATATCCCCCTAATACAGATAGGGGTTGCTGCCCACGGCCAGGGAATTTATTGTACACGCTTAATTGAACATTGGCAACTTGAAAGGTTGAGCAGCTGATTGACTCCGCCTCCGAGCCCGAGCACCCTTGTACCATTTTTTATTTATTTCACTTTTTTTATGACCTTTCGCTGGGTAGCAGAACGAAATTCCAGAAATCGTTGCAAGTTATTTAAAATAGGATTTTTTATTATGCGCTTAAACAGCTGGAAATTTCATTTTGGTGTATTAAAAATGCAGGATTCTCCCTCGTGCTCGGTGGCTGGGTTCATTTTGGATATAAAATGGGTCAGAGTCAGCATCAGATCTGGCTGGGCTGAGATGATTATGCCACTTGAGCGGCTTAGACTGATAAATCCATATGGCGGGCTTCAGTGCGCCCTGAAGTGGCACAAAATCGACAGAATAATGTGTGATGGCCGTGGCTCTAGATTAGATTAGAAGGCTTCGGGGCTCAAGTTTTGGGAATCCCCAGAAGGGCTTCTGCTGCCACTTGCACAATTGCCTTAATGAGCGACCCAAGGAGAGTGGAAAGTGGGGAACAGGGAAACAGGCAGCTGCCTGGAGAAACGCAAACAATTAATAAATTTTTAAGTGCATGGCAAATCGTGCCCCGCACGCTGACCCCAAAGTTCTGGACACAAACCAAACTCAAACCTTGCAAATGGCTCTGCACACAATACATTATTAATTTTCGCCAGCCCCCCGACCCTCTCCCTTGGATGCACAACAAACAGCGCTTAATTTGCCAAATGGTTGCTTCTACTTTTCCACTCCCCTCCCCACTCCCACACTCACTCTCCAGTGCACTTAATGCAAAAAACTGCAAGTTGTAGTTTACTTTTTATTCATGGGACAGCGGGGGAGTTGGGTTGGCCAAAAAGAAAAAAAAGAAAAAATAGGTGAAGAAAAATGGTCAGAGGGCGAACGGGCAGAAGATGCAAAATACCTTGCCCAGAAAATTGTGCAAAAGCGGAAATCGGTAAAGAAGTTAGGGGGACAAGTACAAAAGCAAAGCCAAAATGGGGAAAACTTCTTATAAAAGTGGGTGGAGAAGAAAGAAGAGTTGGCAAGAGAGCTGGACATGGGAGGTATAAGGATAACTAGGATACCCGCTGATTAAACATTTAAGATCTTGCTAAAATTAAATCTCAAGACAGTTGTGAAACTAGCACTAGCATTCCAGTAAATCTTAACTAGTTTCAGCTGTATAAAGTATAAGGATCTTTCTAAAATTTCATCTTCAATTTATGTTATTTCTAAGGACAACTAGCAAGGATTGCCTTTCATCTAAGCTACCCCCTGTAAGTCTGTTCCAGGGTATTCACATTTTACAAATAGTAACAAAACTGAGCTGCTGCCCCGAACTATTGCTCCCTTCTGGAAAACCCTGCTAAAGCTTTGGAGTAAATTGTAGCGGCAAACTTAAACCAACTGCGTTGCGTAGCGTAAAGCGGGGTCAGCTAAAACAGAAATTCATTAAAACTTTGCATTGTGCTCGAAAATTGCCCAACCAACCAACAACTGCTGCTGCTCCTGGGACCAGCTAAGGCAACATTAAGTACTGGCTTATTGCAAACTAATTTGTCTAGGACAGAGAGAGAGATTCTTTCTGCGAGGGGGAGAAAGTCCTGCCTCGGCTGGCCCCTCATCCTGACAGTGTCGCTGATGACGCGACAAAATCCAATTAATACGCTAGACAAATAAAATGCTGGGGTAAATGGCTTGGATCTAGGATCCCGGAGGGTGGCATTTCGGAGCGTTTAGATAAAGCAATAACCAAATGTGTCTACGAACAAACACACGCGACTCTGCATAACATTTTTGTCCCTTTTTCGGGTTAGTCAAACTTCAGGCGGCACACTATATCTCAATATGTATATATATACTTTGTGGTTCTGCTTGGGGTCCTCTCCAGTCCTTGTCACCATGTCTGGCATATGTGTCCATTGCCGGTCTCACCATCCCCCCGCAAATGTATTTGTGTATGTGCCAGAGCCACGCGCTTTGTTTACTTAAGTTAACCAGAAAGTTTTCTTTAAGATTTACGCTTAAGTTATACGTGATAAAACTTTTATCACTATGACTTGTTCGCCTTGCCTTTCCCTTATTACTTTTAGTGTCTGCGGCTTTGATAGAGTGCTTAGCGGTGGCAGACGATGAAGAGATTTGCTGGCTAATTGTTCAGTGTATTTTAACCGATATTGGAGATATATGAAATGGTCCAGGAGAGTGCTGCAGCTAATAAGCGTCAGCAGTCGAGAATGCAACCCCTAAGCTGAAGTTCTTAATCTTTTGGTTTTTGTTGTTTCCATTTTGACAGTGAGGAGAGCCCCAAAGGCTGATTCCGTATGCTTGGCATGTCACAAAATTCAGTGTTTATATTTGTTTAAGTTTATTGAACAGCTCAAAACGTTACACAGAGGGGAAAGTCTTACTCAGTAGTTGGGAAATTCTTAGAAATTAAGCTTGAAATTTAACTCAAATAATGCGTACTCTTCATTTTACACTAAAACCAACCACCTAATATTACCAACTTAGTACTCATTTTGTTGCAGTGCACAAGATGGGGCTGCCTCTCTAAGAGAAAAGTGGAAATCACTTGAGTACTTTGATGGCAGCAGCTTATATCATCGCCGTTCTGCAAGGGGGCAAAACTTTTATTAACATAAACTATGAGCCAGGCAGTTCTAGCCCTGACTTCTCGAGGGCATAAATTTCACTTGGAGTTGGCACAAACTTCGGCCAGTATATCTATTTAAGTAGAACTATATGGTATATGGACTCACCGTTATGGGTATATCGTGGCTGGCGTCGCATGTGTCCAGCTTGCGGCGGAAGCGAAGCACCGTGTGCGTGGCGTTCTCATAGCCAAGCATCAGCATATAATCCTGCGAGGGATCCACCACCGGCTCGGGGTCTCCATTCCGTGTGACGTGTCGATCCTGTAATTAAATGCAGCGAAAGCGAACGGGGATTAATGAATGGGGAAAATGGCGAGAAAAAGGAGGGGAAAAATTCTTAATTTACTCAGTATTTTCTCGCTACTTTGAGGTGATTCTCTCGGCTCAGTTTCGAATTCGTTTTCGTTCTCGTTTTCGGGTTGTATGCGAATTCAGACATATTTTCATGTCATTAAACAAGAAAGTTTTCACCAGTTGTTATTGCTGACCCCGACCCCCTGCAAGGATTCAACTTTCGCAGCGTGTGAGCAGCTCTCAAGTTTTCCCAGTCTGTGCTGCTGATGCTGCTCTTATTTTTCTGGCAGTTTTTTCGTAAAACAATTTAAATTTTGCACCGAATCCCCCTGCACTTTTGGCTTTTCCAAGTGTTTTGACAGAGTTGCCAAGTTTAAAGTTGCATAAGTAGTTCTGTCCGGGCCAAGCCAAGTATGGAGCGTAGGAGTAAACCCTTTTTCGGTTAAAAAATACAAAAATTTCCCCCTATCAGCTCCCCCTACCGTCTTGCTTTTTCTTCCAATGCTTTTGCACATGTCGGCCTGGCCCGTCCTGGCCTGGCCTGGCCAAGGGAGCCGTCGAACACAGAAGCCAGATATCCCAGATATCCGTGGGTGTATGTAAATTCTTATACATATAACAACATGACCCCTGTCTGCCGCCTGCTCAATATTTGGGGAAATGTTCTCTCAGCTTGTTGTGGCTGAGTGCCGGCTCCTGGGCCCTGAGTCCTGGGCTGGATAGGTGCCCGGGTAAAAGGATTCGGCTTTTCATATTGGCAGTTGACTGCAAATGGGCGTTATGGCTGTCAGAGTTCTCTGCCTCCGCCTCCTTACCGGGGCTTTCCAGCTTTCCGGCCCTCTTCATCTTTTTGTTGTTTGGCAAAAATTTTGATGATGTTGCCAAAGTCAAAAGTGAAGTGGCAAGAGGCTGGGAGATGGACCCCACTCCTCCTTGTGCTCCTTCAGTAATTGAAGCTGATGGAATTTGGGGTGGGGAGGTGGAGTTGTCTTCGAAGTAGATATTTTGAACATTTTATTGATTTCATTATTTTATATGGGACTAGACTGGTTGCAGAAAGCTTTTTCGAAAACTCACTTTTGCTTTGTTTTTGGTAAAATATTTACAGACTGAGTCTGGTTTTCACTTTGATCGAATTCCATTTGAAAAAATGATGTAATTTCCAGTGAAAGCAGATTTTTAGGGAATTTATTTTAATTTAAATAAATATATAGCTTACATTATTTATGATTTTACGCTCTTTACGCTCTTTATTAGGTAAGAAATCTTTTGAGCTTCTTTATTCACCTCATTCACCCCTCTGAGGAAAACTAACTTAAATCTATTAAATTAATACCACTCCCCAAGCACAATAGTGTCTGAAATGTTTCTTAAAATAATTTGTGTGAAAAATACTTTTGATATCTGTAAGAAAATCCATTTGATCTCCTTTTTCTATTTGATAATTTCGCTCTATTCATCTAGGAAATGGCGCCCTTCATCATTTCCAAAGAAAACGCGCAGCTGATGGTCAGTTTTCCGTGTTCTTTCTTTATATATATACATATATATCTTTATCTATGTATATAGAGGATGTACCCTCTGCCACCTGAACATTTGATTTATCTCCGCTAATGCTCCATCTTTTATCACACTTAACGGGATGTGCACTTTCCCAAGCTGTGTTTTCCGGCTGACAGATTATGGCGCATAGAAAAAAGTTATCCATCTGTCCTTTTTCCAGCTCCCAGCTTCAGTTTCAGCTCCTGCTCCTACTCCTGCCAACACCTCACCTCATCTCGTTGTGGATAGCAAAATGAGCGTTTTCCATCATCTAATTACAATGAAATTTCCCACTCGCACACACGCACACACACCTGAGGCTGTTGCAATTAATTTGGGCCAATTTATATCATCTGGATGCCGGGGCTGCGTGTTGTTGCCGACCGAGAGACGGACAGAATTACATGCCGGCATTTCATTAATCATATCTCAGGGCTCCTCCACGCTCTCTGCGCCATTTGCCATTTTAGTTAGCTAATTAAAAGTTTTTTCCTCCTTCGCTGTCTCTGTCTCCCTTTTTTGTTTCTGTGGCGAAACATTAAACATAAATTTTTGGTTGGAAATTTGTAGAAATATTTTCCATCTATGGCAGAGATAATTGTACCGCTTTTTTTGTTTCTAGGAAGGGAGGAGAGGATGCTTCATAATCTGGCAACGCATAATTCAAGATCGCAGGCGCACAGTTTCCCGTTTTCCGTTTGCGCCTGTTTTGCACAGTTTCCCTTTTAATTTCACATTATCAACGCTCGCACCTGGAATTACATACACATATAGACCCACCTTGACATGTTTCTCGCTTATCTACAAAAAAGATAGACAGAGGAGAGAGCGGGGCAAGGGAGACAGTGGGAAAACTGACGGAAATTAAAAATACGCGCTGCAATGTTGCAAGCACATGAACGCCAAGCGACGTTATCAAAATCTGCGTGTGCGTGGGCGTGGCTAAAATGAGGGGCAGCCGGAAAGGGGGAGGTGGGCGACCACCCCCCTGGGTCGTTCGGGGGGTAATTATGCAAAAAGGGAAGGCGCATAAATTTGCAATATTCTTGGAGCTGCTCTCAAATGCCAACGACGTTTAAACTGCTCACAACTTTTTTTTTGTAGGTGTGCCTGTGTGTGTGTGTGCTTCTGTCTCTGTGTGCGTGAGTCGCAAGGAAGAAGCAGAAATGTCGCCTGAAAGGAAACTCTAACCGTTAAATGCGGTACATTAGCTTTCCCATTGAGTTTGTGAATACCCTAATAAGTATGCTATGAAAATGAAAGGATAATTGAGATAATGTTTTTAATGGCAACAAATTTTAGTAAATAAACTTTAGTTTATAAATGTTTTTGAGCCTTTAAAATTGTTTAAAAGCAATGAAAAAATAAAATAAACAAACAAATAAACTAATAGAGACTTTTCTTTAATTGTGGTCAATCTTTCTTTATTTTATAAACATTATCCTTGTCAATCAATTATTAAAATTGTACTATTGTTTAACTAGTTGATTAATATCCTTTTTTTATTTCCAGCACTTCCCATAGGGTATTCCCCGGGGAACTGCTGTAAATGCTTTGCCGTTGCTGCCACTTGCTTTTTAAGTTGCATGCCACGTTGACTCGGCTCTCTTGTTGTACTTGTCGCGGGTCCTTGACGCTGCGTCCTGCTATCGCCCACTCACCCACTCACCCACTCACTCGCGGCAGGATCTCCTCCGCAGCCAAGCCATTTCCCATTCCCTCAGCCGGAGATCCCGTTCTCGTTACCGTTGTCAACGCACACGTTTTTTTAATTGCTGAAATTTTATCACACCTTCATGGTTCGCAGGACTCGTAAATTGTAATCCTTGCGCTGTGCTCGACGCCTGGCGAGTCTGCTTTAGCCTCAGCCTCAGAGTCAGCTTCAGCAGGACTACTTCTGCTCGAGCAGACAGCTCCTTGCCCTGGTTTGGCCTTTTTGCGATGTTGTCATTAACGTCGCTGCCTCTTAAGCATTTAATAGCCTTGTCAAGACTTTAATGCCTTTTAGCCGTAGCCCCGGCTCCTCCTAATATGTGTGTGTGTGTGTGCGGCGTCGACGCGGGCGGTGGGCGGGGGGAAATCAATAAAAGCAGCGCACAAATTAAGCACCTTTTGAGCTCTTCCCCCTTGCCAGTTGGTTTACTTTGCTTTTCCAGGCCGCAACGTGAATTTAATAGGATTATGCAGCAAGGATGTTGGCAGGAGCTGGGCAGGGCAGGGCAGGGCCGGGACAAGGACAAGGGGTCCCAACTTATGCAAAGCCCTACCACTCAGTGTCACTGCATTCGCTGAAAACCCCTTTTCACAAGCCTAATTGTCCTGATTTTCGCCTGATAGAAACTTTTCACACTCTCCTTTCCTCTCTGAGCTCAGCGCCCCCCCCAAAGTTTTGTTATGCCAAAAACAAACTTCGGCAATTTATGATAATTCAACGTCAGCTGGGACAGTTCAGTGAAGTACATACATACTCGTACATTCCGGGGAATGGGGGGGTAACCATCATCAGGACTCAGACTCAAGTCAGCTGAACTGAGACGAGCTGACAGCTGGCCAGGGCAGAAGTAGAGGCAACGGCAAAGGTCTTAAAATATGCTCGGAGCACACATTAAACTTATTGCCAGGCCCACCGCACTCCACTAATGCCGGGCATCGTGTACAGATTTTCTCCGGAGAGCAGGGCGAACAGCGAAAGGGTTGGTTCTACACCCACTCTCCCCCCGCCGCCACACATATCACACAAATATCAAAATGTTAGCTCTCCTATCGGTATATATCCAGAGTCGTACTAATATGTGCCTGGGCGGAGAGTTGCCAGCAGAGTTCACTGATGAAGGTTTGCAGTTTCCGACAGGTTCCCATGATTTAGATGGAGCGAACTCTGGGGAGTTGCTAGCAAAGCCAAAAAAAAACAAAGGTATTGAAAAGTCTGGAAAAAAATCGAATCTTATGGGGTTGCCACAGGAATTTGTTGTAAGATTTAAAATTATTTCAAAGATTTGTTATATTTCTCTTAGCCTTTCCTGATAACTACTCAAGCTCACCTCGCTGACACGCCCCTTCCTGCTGGCAACTGTCTTAGCTATCTATTGCCATTTGCCAGTGCCAAAATTGTATGCAGCACCCACACTCCCTACTCCCGCATCCTGTTAAGTTGGTGGCATTGTAAATTGTTTTCCTGTGCACTGCTTGTCCTTCCTTTCCTGCTCCATTTCCTTGCCTGCCATCCCCCCTACCCCCATCTTGTCATCCTAGCAGCCTGCACTTGATGTACTATAGTATATGCCGAAGGAGCTGCGAGCTCCGCATTTCCCGCTCTTGTTTTGGCTTAGGAATTGATGGCGTCGCCGTCGTTTGATGCCTTATGTACATTTGATTACGTATACGCTGTGTTGCCTGCCTATTTGCCTGCAGGAGTGCACAAAGTCTGCTCGGTGTGTGTGTGTGTGTGTGTGCGAGAGTCGAGTACTTTGCCAAAAAGAGAGCGCGCCTCGGGGCAAAGTCATCAAGACACACAGAGAATTCCCCTCTCCACCAAACCCAGGACTAAATCCAGCCCAACCAATTCCAGTTCCAAGTCCCCCGCCCCCGCTCCCCCTCTCTCTCTCTCACTCTATAAGTGTCTTCTCATGATGAGCAACATCCTTGCACAGGAAGTGGAGGCGGGGCACCTTACTGATGATATTGGCATTGGCAGGCGACTTCAGTTGGCTTAAATTACCGCTGCGAGCAAGTATATCAATTAATATAGTTAAAGTGGATTCAAGCGGCAGGCAGGAGTGATGAGGAGCCCACTGAGTGCCTGGGTTTGGATTGAAGTTCCACCCAAAAACCGAAGGATCTTGTATCCTTGAGAGCCAGAGTGGTCGGGTAAATTAAATCGCCTGCAGTTTGCTTTAGAGCGAGCATAGTCCTCTGTCCGTTTTGGCTGTCAGGACTCATCTTCGA
Organism: Drosophila mayri; assembly: GCA_008042485.1. Classification (NCBI taxonomy): domain Eukaryota; kingdom Metazoa; phylum Arthropoda; class Insecta; order Diptera; family Drosophilidae; genus Drosophila; species Drosophila mayri. The sequence continues at coordinate 194,341 of VNJN01010315.1, read as the reverse complement.
GAGCTGCGTGTGTTTGCCTAACCCTAGACTTTGGCCAGCTTTCTGCATAAGCAGAATATATATGCAGACACTGCAAATTGCCAGTTAATATTTTATGAAATCAAACAGCAACAAATTGTGCAATGCAATGCAACTTGGCTGGCCGTTACCTCATCCTTCGATCTGCGATTGTAAACATTGCATAGTTTCGGGCGAGAGAATCCCTCATTCATCCTTACCCAGCCAATCAACAAACGTCCTTCCTCCGACCGACCCAAGCACCACCCTGGCCATTTCAATCTATATGCGCCCGCCTCCTCTCCATTCATGCAGATAAAAGGCATTTTATTAAAATTGAAATTGCCCAACGGACTTTTGGCTTTTATTTTAGATTAAATATCAATCACTTTGTCTTGTCCGGTCGCTGTGGCAATTTGTATCCCAGCGGCGAGGGCGTGAGGGAAAGTGAATGACAGCAATTGAACGAGTTAAATGTTCTTCAATGGTTGCATTACATTAAAACGTCCACTAAGGCTCTGTGTGCTATGTATATAAATTAGTCCTTGTGCCATTTGTCAGCCCCATACCCGGTTTTTCAGCGACATGCCGTTGATAACTGTTAAATCCATTGATGCATTAAGCAGCGCTGGACAGCCGCACACAAAAAGTGGCATATTAAAATGATTAAAAATATTCTGGGTCGAGGGGAGGGATGGGTGGTGAATGGAATGTGGCAGAATGAAATGCAGTTGCAGACAATCAAAATCAAAGTGGAATACGGGGCACACAGGAAAATCCGACATCCGGATTAATTGAAGTGAACAGTGGATATAACTATAACTAACTAGCTATGAGAATTTTTTTTTTATAATGATGCAACATAAAACTTGAAAATTATTAAACAATCAATTAGAAATTTCGAAATATATGGAATTAATTTAAATAGTATCTTAAACTTTGCTCTAAAAATATTTTTGACCAAGAAACCATATACTTTTAGACTAAATTTTAATTTGAATTAAACGAGAACCCACTAAAACTTTAAAGCCTTTAAATAAAAGATCAAAAATTAATTAATGTCATACTTTAAGCTATAATTAATAAATAATATGAATACCTTTTCTAGGTATTTTGAAACCCCTGCAAATGCTATTTCACCTCTGATAACTTGTATATTTCCAATTATAACCAAGTAAAATATCTACCCAGTTAAGCTCTAATAAAGTTATTGGCATAATATCCAAAATGTTGCATTTAATGGGCGAAAAAGGAAAGATAATTTCATTGTTGTTCTAACCCCTAATTGGACAAACGGCACTCATCAAAGGGATTCTTTAATTTCGAAAGTCAACGCTTGTTTAATTTTCCACTTCTGGGGCCTGGGCAGAGCTTCCCCCATTGTTTTTTAGCACTCTCTGCGGCAATCTCAGCTGCTTGGCCCCGAGGGGGAACTTGATTTGCCCATTTGCATTAAACAATTTCTCGAAACTCTAGCAACTTGTAACAGGGCTGTCCATAATATAGAGAGGGTGATCCGAAGGGATGCAGGCAGGGGGATGGGGGCACTGCCACTGGCAACCCTTTTAACTAGTGCGCTCAATTAATGTCATGTACACAACCCACTTAGCTAGTCCCCACTGTACTGCGGCGTCATCATCAATGTGACATACATATCAAAAAGGCAAATTCAATTAACAAACTTTGCACGTCACTCAAAATTAACTCTAGGGCGTTCAGCCAGACACTCCACTGGGCGGGCTCCCATTTCCATTCCCTTAAAGCCCTAACCATCCCTTGTTGACAAATACCACAAAAAAGAATTTATATAAAAAAACAGAGAGAATTATGAGGGGAAACAAAGAGTGAGGAGGAGCAGTGGGACGCGAAAAGTGACAATTTTTTTATATATCGCTTTCAATTGTCCGAGAGTGTGCCGCCCAAACGCTGTTGGCTCTCTGCCGCTGGCCACGCCCACTCGTCTGCAGATGCGAATGCAAAGCGGATGCGGATGCGGATGATGGCACTCTGCTACTGCTGCTGCTGCTGCTGCTGCTTTTGAGGGGCGGGGCTGCCAGGGATAGCCCAACGCATTATACAATAATGCGTTTTTATAGTAAAATGAAATTATAAAGACGAAAAATTGTATTTGTCATATTGTTAAGCTGACGCCTGTCACTTTTTGTCAGTGCCTTGTGGCTGTCTTTTTGCTACGCAGCAAGGATAATGGATAAGGGGTGGCTTTTGCATGCTATATCCCATCAAGGGATGTGGCGAGTTGGACTTAAGATTAAAACTATTCTCTTTCACTTTGAATTAATATCAAAATATTTTAAATTACAATTTAAGGATAAGGTTTCTTGCTTTATTTATTCTTTGATAAAAGTTCCTAATTTCCCTACAGGGTGCCCTTTTCGTTCATCACCCAATCCATCCACTTGGAGTGACAATCTCGTTGGGTTTGAGCATTGAAACCACTTTTTAAATGCGATCCGTAACGGCTGCCATCGAAATCTGTTGAATGTGTCTCACACGCAGACAGACGGACCCGAAAAACTAAAAGCAAATTCAAATAAATTCCCAATCCCCTTGTGCATTTTTAGCTCTTCGGCCTGCTTTGTGTGGGTGAGAGAGGGAGGACTCAGGACTCAGGATTCAGGGATGATGGGTCGTGGCATGGGGCTGCCTGTCTACGTGTCGTTTAGCATAAAGGAGATGGGGAGCGATATTTTGGTGGGGGAGGGTATTGGACGACTGCCCTTAAGGGCTGCATTTATGACACTCCATTTGTCAAGCGAATGAACGGCGGCTGAATGAGACGAAACGAACCAAACGGAATGGTTGGAAGTGAAATGGAATGAAAGTGTGTGAAACCGAGAGCCGGAATTGAGGGATTGGCATTGAGATGTATGTGTGTGTGTGTTTGTGTCCTGGATGTCCTTGCCGTCGTCCTGACTCCCAGGACCTGTCTCCATTCTACTGACTCTGCGAATTCAATTGCGCTTTGGTTTCCAATCCCCCCACACCCCCAAAATCCTCAAACTGTATTCTCAGCTCCTGACAGCTGCCCCCCGCCCCTCATCATCATCATCAGGATCCGCCTGACAGGAGTGTGTTTTGTTTGAAAAATTTTGCATTTCGCCGCTGACTTGAAATCGCCTGACATTGACGTTTATTAAGCGTTTTTGACACTTTCTGTGCACCGCCACCAGAGAGTTATCTCAGAAAAATGAACTTCCACTTATCCCTCGCACCACTTAACCACTCAATGTCAGTGGCAGATTGAGGATTGCCAGGGACGCCGGGATTATATATATATATATATATAGACAAACGCATATAGCCCCTGGTATATTTTTCGGCTATTTAATATTTGTGCAAAAATTTTATTTTAATGAGGAGTGGTGTCTGGCATTTCTCCCGCATATTTGCACCCCTTTGCGGCAGCTGCTCCTTTTTTTTGGGACTCACTCAGCTGCTGCTGCTGGTGACTTTTTGTTTTTTGGGAGTTTTGATAAACTGTCAGGCCCGGAGGTCCTTCCAAAGGGGAGACACATGGGTCTTTGCACTCTTATTAATGCGCCATTTGGAGGACAACGAGTTAACGCAAATTAAAAACAACTAAGATCTGTGATAGGAACTTTTTCGGGGGAAATTTCCCCAAGTATTTCCCCCCAGCTGTCGCTCCATCACGTATTTTATGTCTGTAGGAAAAATTGCTCATTTCCCGACAAAAAAATGTGCAGGAAAATCCTTTTCCTAATTACTTGTCCACTTGCGTGCTCCGCTCGTCCTTCGTGGCGTCCAATTTAGGCAGCTTCCCTTCGCCAGTTAAGGTCCCTTCCGCCTTTCGTCTATTATTAAGGCCATAAATCCATGATCGCTTTGATATGAGGCCGAGTCCTCATCTCCTCTACGTTCCCTTTTCTTTTTTTTTTACTCGCTCCTCACAAAATGCCCCCAAAAACGTGCCGAGATGCCGAGTGCCCTTCGGCCTGTTTCCAATTTCAGAGGGAAATGTGTACGAAAAGTTCGGGTTGGGGGTGGAAGATAAAAAATGTAAATATCATTGTTTGCGTCATAGTCCAGGGCAGGGTCGGGCGGGGGCTTAATGGGCGGTGGACTGGGGGTGTTTGGCAGCCAAAAGGCGAATCCTGAATCCAGGATACTGAATCCCCCGAAAAAAGGTTAACAACGACATTGGCATTGTTTTCACTGCCGGCAAGTAAGAGCCACAGAGGGAAAGAGACTGGGAAAACACGTTTCGTTTCCTTTTTTTTTTGCACCCCCCCCTGCCCCCTCCACCGAGTGTTGCCTGATTTTTGACAAGTTTGCAAAAGGTTTTCCCCTGCGGCCCCAGGGGAATGAACACCTTATCACCAACTTATTGCATCCGCCGGCAACAATTTCAAGAGTCTCGGCCTTGTTTGTGTCTGCGTGTATACTGTATATACACGGACTATATACATATACATATATATAACGTTATGCGAGAGTGGAAAGCGCTTTTCCCCTTTCTGGACAGGGTTTTCCCCATACACTTTGTGTTGTTGGTTCCTGTTCTGTGCCCGCCGGCGGATACGTAAAACGTTTTAATTACATTTGTATGTTAAAACTTCAATTGACGCAGGCATCGCAGGGGTGCCCCAAGCCTCCTTTACTACCTCCCCCCAATCATCCCCCTCGGCAGCTTGGGCCGCTCAAACATTTCGTTGCCGCAAACGCTTTTGAACTTTAAACGGGGTTGCAGGACTCCTTACAGTCCTTGCGGCATGTGTTTGCGTGGGAGTGTCTGAGTGGCCGATTAGGATATAACTAGATTCCATTTGCCGGTGAGCTTTCGAGTTTTTGATAAAGGTAAACGAATACATTACCCTATAGCTAAACGCTGGGCGGGGCCTGTGTACTTTGTGCAGAATGTAAACAAGCGAAATTAATGTCAAAAGTCAACCCGGAGAGTTGCAATTATATTTGGCAATGGAAATAATGGCAAAATACTGCAGGGCAAAATGGGGCTAATCGATAATATATATTTGGTGTTTAAATTGGGGAGGATTAAAATTTAATTGTGAATTGTTTTTAAAAGTTTCAATTTAATTAAAAGCTTAAACTAGTCCTCTTTTGAGATCAATTGTCTGGAAATTGTTTATTTATAATTAGTTAAAATATTTATATTATATTTTCAGCAGGTATATTTCTTTTTTTCAAATCTCTAATTTATTTTTAACAAATATCTCGCTTTTTGCAGGGTATCTCACTCATCGTTTCCTGGGTTAGCCTTCTTGGTCCTTTCTGGCTTTTGTTTTTATTTTGTCTAACCCCCAATTTAATTTAACTAAACTGTCAAATCAAAAGCTCAAGCAAAACACACACACAAAAGAGATGGAGAATTAACCAGGCGCTTAAAGCCAGCTAAGAGACTGTGGGAGCTCCGGTCGGGTCCTTAGCCATAGGAGCCGCAGTCCCCCAAGGAGCGAAGGAGCCAAGACAGCCAAGAGCAGGAAGCAGATGTGGATGTGAATGCGAATGTGGAAATGTGGAAATGGAAGCGAAGGAGATGCTGTCAACCTAAGCGGCTAACACTTGTGTGTGTCAATTTTATTTGATGAAAATACAAACACAAACAGAGGCAGATAGAGCCAGGATACGGCCAGATAGAGGGGAGAGGCTGGCTTGTTGCTATTTGTAGAGCGTCCTGATTGCTGTCGCAGGCCAGGCGAACCAGTCAGGATTCTCCGGGCCAGCTGCCATCCTGCCAGGCTGCTCTTGTGGTCCCCTTTTAGGGCCAAGTGTTATCGGTAAACAAATAAAAAAAATACAGAATGAAGAAGAGCACAGCCCATGGCCGCCTGTGTGTTTACTTAAGGGATAATTTTCCACACACACCCAGCACTGCCACTCACTCCATTGTTGGAGAGCAATTCCCCAATCTTAATTCACTCAAATTCGATTATTGCTCCGTGCACTTTTGGGCTCTGAGGTTAAAATAAACTTTCCAGCCAAGAAGTCATTTATTTTCACGTTTAAATGGCAAGAGCAGCAACATTGTGGGGTTGGGCGGAAAAGCAAGGCAAGTACCAGCAATCAGCAACAAAGCAACAATAACAATAATGGCGGAAAAATATGAGAGCCAAAGGAATTGTTTGGGGAATTGAAAGGAGCACGAGTGCAGGCAAGTGCAGGATATGAGATCAGGGGATAAAGCCTTGGCCAGGATTAACAGAAATTAGTTATGCCCTATAAGATCCTACGATAATCCCACTTAAAAATATCCCATTTTCCTTCTCAAACTTTTAATCGAATCACCAGAGTGTTGAAGAATCAAAGCCTCCGGATAACGAGGAGGCAATCTTCGAGGATTAAATGGCATTACGTAGGTCCAAGGCAGTGAAGGATGGATGACCAAGATGCCCAGAAAAAAACTCGGTCTTCCAGACAAATCAACTTTTATCTGGCTGACTTCACTTTTAATATCCGGATGGCATCCAATTACATTTTTTTTTGCCGGAATTATTGTTATTTATCAGCAATTATTTAGGCACATCTGCTATCTGCAGCAACCACACTCCAGAGAATCCAAAAAACACCAGAGACGCCGCCGCACACCCCATCACGGCCGCAATTTCACACATCCCCCAGTTGCTTTGGGGGGTTTACCTGCTCTGCCTGCCGGGGACCAGGCCAACTCATTGCCAGATTAACTCAATTGCCTCGAACGAACGCGGAAGTGTAGCGATCCATCCCCCAGCTCGGGCAGCCAACCCTCGGTCGGTCGAGTTGTATCTGTTTAAATTCTACTTTTGTATTCCTGCGAGCAGCGTGATGTTATTCCTGTGAGTCATTCCGCCCGAAAAGTCATAGAACTCGCTTTGGTTTCATTCGGTGTTTCGGTGTTTTGGTGCTCACCTTGCCACAAGCACTCAGGCTCAAGCTCACAGGACCCATGACGCAGGACACGCACACACACACACACGCTCGTCTGCGGAGAGCAATAAAATAAAAATTGAAAACACAAAGGATTTATAGCTCCAATAGGTTTTCAAGGAGCCTTCAAAAGCTCAGTACAATTGCTATGAGGACTACAAAGCCCGAACCCCAGAGTTCAGTCAGAGTACTCCGGCTCTCAGCTTTCAGGCCAAGCGAATTGGATTTTTGGGAAGGGAATTGTAGCCGAGAATCGACTGAGAGATACTCTAAGAATACTCTAATTTTTGGAATATATTTCAGCACTTTAATGTGTTTAATTTTATGGTTAGTTAGTTGAGAATTAAATACATTTTTTGAGGATTCAACTTTCTCTAAATCTGAAAATTATTACAAAGAAAACCTCGCTGACCTCCTCCTTGACCATCTTCTCTGCAAATATACCCTTTCCTGCACCCTTTTTGTTCTTTACAGGGTGCTCTCACCATATAGTATACCATACATAAAAGGAGATATATTTTAGCAGCCATTTCATTGTTTATGTGCCTGGGTGTGTCTCTGTCTGTCTGTCTGTCCCTCTCCACGGGTTTGTCTGTCTGTCAGTGGGCATATGGCGCCCACAGATTTAACTTCTCTGATTATTTTTCCACTTCCTGCTGCCATTCCCACTTTGCCTCTGACTCCGCCAGGACCCCTCACCTATATGCTGGTCGCTCTCTCTCTACCTTCTTCGCCCAATTTTTACATTGATTGAAGTATTTTCCGTTTTGTCGGCTTTCGCACGCCTTGGGCCATGTGGCTTACGGATTTGGATTTGGCTTTGGCTTTGTCTGCCTTTTAGACACATGCAAAACAAACACACACAGGAGCAGAGGTGGCAATAAGGGGGGCAGGGGGTGGAGTACCGAAAGGACTTTCATCCTTCGGTGAAGGTGTAAATAAATATGCTGGGAATTCGTCAGGCAGCAGCTAGCTGGAAAAGTTTTAGCTTTGTTTTGCTTTTACCCGAGAGCGACTTTAATGAGACGGAAGCAGCTTTGGATTCTCCGAAAAAGGGAAATTTATATATTAAGTGGAGGAAAGCCGCTTTGAGGACCTCGCCTGCTGCTCATTGAAGACCCTATTTTGCTGGATTTTCCTTTGAGCTGATTTTGGGGCTTTCCCCCCTACGAAACAATATAAAAAAGTTGAAGCTGTTGGTGAAATAAAAATGAAATTACTTAAAATTTGTCACAATAAGCTGGTGCTGAGGCCGCCTCTCGTTTTCTAGCCACGATGTTTGCCTTTCTGGCTTTTCCTTTCGTCCCTTTGCTCTAATATTTTCTTCTCTCTTTATATATATTTTTTGTTGTTGTATTATTAAAATTGTTTCAAATTGCGAGGGACGACGAAGCTCTAATAGCTCGGCGGCAACAACAAAACACTCTAATGGACCATATTGTGCGTTTGGTTTTTCATTTTTATTGCGAATTTAGGCATCATTAGTTACGGTTTTTTAATAAAAGGCCAACAAACGGCAGCCCACGACGATGTGGGCCAAGTTTGATTTGTGTGCATTTTGACCGCCTTAAGTGCGCCTCCGGGTGCCATTGTCTCGCTCGATGTGGTCAAGCTTTGTTTGACTTGAAGCGCTCCTTCTTTATTTTCTTATTTTCTTGTGTGGGGGAAAAACTTTGACGAAAAAGTTGAAAAATAAAAACTTTTCTTCGGAGGCATTTGTCCGAGGCAAATGGACAAATGTTCGAGCATTAGCCAAAGCTGTTGAGCCCCTGCTGCCCCACCCTCATCGCATTTCAAAAACGAATTCAATCAATGGGACCTTGCTTGGATTTCTAATTAATTTCCCATACCGAATAACCCGAATATTTCCATCGCCCTAATCGCATCCCCGACATGCCATTATCATCGGAGAGCGTACATCAGAAATACTTATGCAAATAACTCAAAGGCTTTGGCTTTTGGCCCCTCCTTCCAATCCCCGGCACTTGTCTCTGAGCGGATCGGAGGAGACGGAGGTCCCCAATCTGTGGCACTTTAACACCTACCTAAGCGGACTCCGATGGAAACTGAACTGGAGGAGAAATAAAACTACCGACTGATGACTTGCCCGGCCATCATTTTTCATGCTAAGCTCCAACGTCAGCCATTTGGTTTATGGCCTTAATCCTTTTCTACATAAATGAGACTCATACCCGTACCCAGGCCTGCACCCAACCCAGCTTACCGAATGCCACGCATTTCATCATTAGTCAGCGGACGTTAATGCCCAGTTCCAGATACCAGATCCCCAGTTCCCGTTTGCAGTTCCCGGTGCCCGGTGCCAGCTCCCTGTCTCCGGCTACTGGGCTTCGGTGAGGGATTTACGGGGCAGCAATCGCTTCCTACGCATTTACATTTACATTCGAGAGTGTGAGCATTTATATATATGTATGGATGCGAGTGCGAGTGGCATAGTCAAGAGGCCGCAGCGTTGACTAAGTACCCAGGAAGTGCCAAGGTTGTTGCACTCACTCCCCGTTGCCTCTAATCGCCGCATCCCCCTGCACCACTAGCTCCATCGTCCAGCGTCCAGCAGTGGCTTTTAATTAACACGCAGCCCAGGCAGGGGATCCTAGGCCGCACCGCAGCATCCACATCCACATTCACATCCACATCCCCATCCAGCAGCCTCATCATCGTAATCGCTCTCGCCGTCATCGTGATGAGCTGCGGCGGTTGCTTCTATTTCGAAATCAATTCCATGCAGTTTTTACTCGTAATATGTGCAGAGAGAGAAATATCTTCTATGTGAATATAGAGATTAAGGAACTATATACTCAAAGATATAAAGAAGAAGATTTATCTCCATTTTTTTCTTTTTTTCAAGTTTTCTAGCTCTGCCAGATGGTATCACAAATTTTCTCCCTGTGCACCGACTCACACACAGAATTCGCTGCATGCATTTATGACGACTTCCCTTACCAATTTCTCGAATATGATGTCATGCTGTGCACTCTGCTATAGAAATCCCCCCAGATACTCGGCACAGCGGGCGTCTGTTTAGCGCTTAATTAATGATGAATATAAAAATTGCCGCCGCAGAGTGGAAAGAGAGCGGCCTGGGCAAAGATGTGGAGTTAAACATTAATTTTCCTACATTTTCCGTTTGCCATTCGCCGATTTCCCAATGTCATTTCACTAGAGAGGATGCCTTTCAAAAACTAAGAGGAGAAATCTTTACACAAATATGCTTTCACGCAGCTCCTTTCGCGGCTATCTAGATGCCAAGTACAAACGTGGCCAGAAAGGTTAGGAATCTTGGCTGCTAAGAACTGGGCTTCATCTGCATTTGTGGGGTGTGAATTCTGGTGCCTCGGACAATCAAAAAGTGATTAGCAAGGCACTCAACAAACATCGGCGACAACGACAACCATCGGGAATGTCATGGGCCCAGGCCTGGGAAGCGGAATGCTTAACATACAAACACACTTAGCGTGTAAACATGGCCAAAAGAGCGTTGACCATATTGGGCTGCTCCCGCTGCAGGCTAGCTCTTATTGCTTTTTTACGCACAACGGCAACGGCAACGGCTATGGCAACACGAACAGGTACTAACAACGACAACGACAACGGGACAGGCTAATATGACTGGAAGATGCGAGGAAGATGCTGTCTGGCGGAGAACCGGTCACAACTGGTTTGGCCCCTCTTAACCCCTTTCTCCTGCTGACATTATCAACATAATCAAGAGGCAACCCAACCCCTCCTTTCCTGTCCTCACCTCCTCGCCAGCTCTGCCCCATCTAAGCCTTTTCAACGCTCATAAATTGCGCGGCGAAGACACCAACAAATATTTTGCAAACGCAATGAAAATTGCGGCCTGGCCATGCGGCAAAGCAGATTACACTGGGCTGCAGCATTTTATGATCATAATAATATATATATGTATATATAGCAAGGGGAATAATAAAATCGAAGAAGCTTCTTCCCATTGGGATTCTAAAACTTTTCTGAATTTTATGATTTGCCAAACTGAAGCATTAAAAGCCAAGAACAAGCCACTGATTTTGGTCTTTATAAATCTTTAAAAATATATGTATTAAATAAATATGAAAACTTTAAGATATATAGAAAAAAAATTAATAAATTCTTGTAGAAATTTAAAGTCTTAATAAAATCCAGAAGAAAATATGCAGGTGAATCAGTGTTATTAATGGGGGGCAGCCGGGACGGGTTGGGCCCGGGTTCGGGTTTGGTTGGCTTTGGTTGGTTTCTGCCTGGTTGGGGAGCCTCGAAAAAGAATCTTTCGCATATGGGCAACGGTACTTTCTGCAATTATCCGTTGTCTTGGCCAAGAGGCGACCGCGCTGTCGAAGATGCGGCCAAAGCGGCCAAAGCAAATATGCCCACTTGGCATTGTCCCGGCGAAGACAACAACGCACTAATAGCCCCAAGGAGAGGCCTTGAGACGAGGCTCCCAGCCTCCCAGTCCCAGTCTCAGTCAAGTGGAGAGGTCTGGCGGCTGTTTTGCGGTTTTTGAGGTTTGCGTTATGTGCAATAGATTATCAAAATGCTTATGGCTTGGGCTGGAGAAGCCACGACCAAGGGGCTCTTGGCCAAGACCAAGACCAAGACCAAGACCAAGGCTATGAGCATCCGACAACGGTTTATGTCACATGAAAGTAATGAAATTAAATTTCTCCCTGGCCAAGGCGCACAAACACACACACACGCTCCTTGCAGTTTTGATATGTGCGATAATTTTAAAAGTCAACTTGGCCAACTTCGGGCCGAAGACAGAAGAGCCTAAGCCAGGCCAGAACCAGCGCCAGAGCCAGAGCCAGAGCCATCCGTAATCTACGCAACATTCTGCAATCAAGTGTGCATATTTACTTCCTGTAATTGAGCATTTATGGCTTTTATGGCCTAACGGATTTGCCCGTCCTCAGACTCAGCCCCTCCTCCATAATTGTTACGGCTTTGGCTTTAAAACTGACAGGCTGCCAGGCTCTCAGGCTGGCAGAGGGAAGGGGATCGGGATCGGTATGAGGATGGGTATTGGGGATCAGGATGGAGGGGAGGGAACTACATCGTGCCTTGGTCCTCGTGCGCTTAAACCTATTGATTATAAAGTTTATGCATAAATTGTAAATTGATTTGGCAGTTAATTGATTTGCCAACGTCTGTGTGTGCCTGCCTAAGCCGAAAACTGATGAGTAATGACTTTGATATTGGCCAAAAGTTAGCATAAATCTATGCACATCGAACCGATGCGATGGGATTCGATGCGAATCGCTTCAATTGTATAAGTACTTCCCTGGCAAACTTTCTCATGCATAGTTTATGGCCATTGAAATGTGTCGGGTCCATTGGGAGCGGAGTGGGTCATTAATAAGTTATGGAATTTCATTAGACGATGAGTTGATGATGTGAGATATGTTAATGGTTGCACTTGCAAGGACTTACTAGCTAAAATAGGTTTATTTTTTTCCTATGAAATACTCAATGAATCACTCTCAGAGCCCGTGTCATGACCCCCGGCAGTTGTGCCATTCATAAGCCTGTACAAATATCAAAACTTAAGCAAAGGCCCTCGACTTCCCCCCATAACAATTGAAGCAATTTGGCTGGCGGGGACCCACTCCTACACTCAATAAAGCAGAGGACAGCCCCCGGCGAATGGCGAGGGTAAATATCACAAAATTGAATAACAAAATATTTATGCGTCGTGGAAATAATAACACAAAAAAAAAAAAGAAATAGAAAATGGAAAAGAAAATAATGGAAAGAATTTAACTATTATTTATTTGGCTGAGCACTGAGCCGTCTATATAATTTGCCAGCATGTATTTATGATTTATGAAGTGAGTGAGTGTGTGCGCTATATATACATGGATATCCCCTAACTTTTGTGGGGGCTAGGTGCGTGTTGGCCACTACAAATAGTTCTGCGAACAATGAAGAGTGAGAATCCAAATGGATGAATGGCCATTGAGTTTGGTGGCCCAGCACGCGAATCGCTTCAGTTATAGATACCGGGCACAATCACACCCACTCTCCGCGGAACACGCACCCAGCTTTAACTATCCGAACAAAAGGAGAGGGGAACAAATTGGATAATGTCTATAAAAACTAATTGAATTCTAAGCGCTGGGCACGCCACCGGGTCGAGTCGCAGCTGTGAGAAAGTTGTAATGAAAGCCAGCGAACCAATCAAATGAGTAAAAAGCGAGTAACAAAAACTGAAAAACGCAGAGTGATGACATGCAAGCTGCTGGATAGATATATAGATATATATCTACCATTTGAAGGAGAGTGTGTGTGGGCAGCAGCACACAGACTCTAGTCGTGGATGGTAGAAAAACAATTTCACACACAAATTGTACAAAGAGGAGAATTACTCAAAGCACTCCAAGATGTTCGCATGTCATGTCACCTAGGCAGAGACTGTAAAAACAAAAACAAAGTAAAAAAAAAACCAAACCTGAAAACAAGAATAGAACACAAAACCCAGAACAAAAAGCTCATTACTCATATGCCAATCAAAAGGAGGGAAAGACTTGGACCTCGGTGGACCCCCGAAAACGAGCCGCAGATCCACCGAGGGGATGCCATAATTAATCATCCGCCGATAATTAACAGCCCAGTACGTCCAAATAGAACTAATGTTGGTGGTAATGCCCCATGTATCTGCTGGATACTGCCCTGCGATCCGCTTGGGGGTTGCCAAAACTGTTGTTTCATTTTAGCGTCCAACTTTAATGAGTTTGGAATGAAGCTGCTCCTAGCCGCCTTATTTTTGTGCAGCGTAACCACTTGAAAGTGCGTTGGACAGATGGACATTGCCCAGTTACGATATGGACACCCCTGTCCCACTCCCGCTGTCTGTCAGGTCCATGGGCACAACCTTCGGCTTGAGTGATGTACTACGAGGGCCACAAAACATCGACATAGCCATCGATGGATGGTCATTAGCAAAAGATGATGACGTCGTCGACGACGACTGTGATGTTGATGTTGATGTTGATGGCGCTCCGTTGATGTTGCGTACTCGTAATTCTTCTATAATGGATCTGTTATCTCTGCGCTTAATGGGTTAGCTCTTCGCTCCTCGAGGGGAGGCTTCAAGGGGTCTGCGACTGAGGCTTTGACTGACAGACCTGAAGCATGCTTAAAACTTGAAATTAAATAATTAGTCGCTGGCCAAGCTCAACCCGCTCAGCTCTCCGCAGCTCGCTTTTTAGTTTATATTTCGTATTTAGATGGGGCCAGTGTAATGACCTTTTAAGTACTTTCGAGATACTAATCGCCTCTCGGCCCTGCTTTTTGTTGGCCGCTTTAGCTGCTCTAAACAGCTAATGGCTTGTTGCGGCTTGTTTGTTGTAGTTCAGCGAGTGCAACAAAGTCGCCAGCCACTTTGGATGGCACTAATTAACGTCAGAGGAGAAGCTTTTGGCCACAAAACTTTTCTCAGATGCGTATTAATTAAAATTTTGATAAGACTCCCGCTTCTCAGCTGCTCGCCCGCTCGGGGGGCTTGTAATAAAAGTTGAAAATAAATTACACAAAATTTGTATTTGTATCTTTAGGTGTGGCATCATCATCATCATCGTCGTCGTCGTCGTCGTCGGCGGCAAAGGGCTTATCGCCAAAAGTATCTACAAAATAATGGGCGACTAATAGGCCGAGACCCCAACCAACTCTGTCTCTATCTCTATCCCGTTCCCAGCTCCGCTTCTTGGCTTGTTGATTATGTCAGCTTTTAAAGCGGCTTCGCCCCGACTTCTCCCCTTTCTGCGGGTGAAAGTGTGCAAAGTTTCAGCTCCCGGAATGGACTTATAGAGTTACACTTGTTGTCGTCGTCTCTCGCCGCGGCGCTGTGGGAATGTCAACTTCAGATGCTGGTCAGCCGCTCAGTTGGCCAATAAATGATGATAGTTCTCGGGGCGAAATCCGAGCTGCTGCTGGGAAAACCCCCCCTGGAGGAAAGGCGTCAAGAAAACTCCAAGAAACTTATCAAATATTTGTCCCACTTGAGTGATATCTCCCCATGAAGCGGCGTGTGGGCGGCTGGAATGCTGGGCTAGATGCGTATTTATCTGAGAGATACATCTCACATTTCGTTGGTATTTGTTGCGTTTGTTTACAGTTAGGCAGCAACATCTTGGCGATGATAAGGTGAATTTCCTACTACATTCGGAGCTGCATTCCAAAGGGTTTTCCCTGGCACGCATTTAATTGAGATTTCTTTAGAACTTGTCTTGCATTTCATTGAATTTTGTGGCTGTTCTCAACAAATAATTGGCCAGGAAAACCTCAAGTCAGCGGCAGCCTTTCCCAGGGCCAAGATAAGACTCATAATCGTGGCAGGAACTTATAAACTGTGCCAGCCAAAAAGCCAGCGATTTCAAGTATGCCATCGCACATGGCACTTGCCCAAAAACCGAGCTCGCCAAGCAGCCCAAATTGAATGCGAAAATTCCCACACATTGTTCAATCTAATGAGAACTATGTCAATGTCTGCTCCATCGCTTATCCCCGAACCCCCTGCCCCGCGTTGGGCCATACTTAAGCTTATGCTTATATATTCGCCCTTGGGCTGACACTTAAGATAAAAACTCTTGACAGGGGGGAGAAATACACTCTCGTCGCCGTTCTCAGGTCTCGGTTCTTGGTTCTTGGTTCTTCGTTCGCCTGTGGGCTTTAGGCTCCTCCATCCATCCGTTCCTCTGCTTAAAGTCAATTGAACAAATTTCTATGAGTAAATATTTTATGGTCAGTGCTCGTCTCTTTCGCTCCCTCGGTGTGTGTTGAATTTTAAATGAAAATTCCATAAATGCCAGCCGCATAAAAATGTACTAGACCATATTTCATCTCCAGCCGAGTCGGATAGCTCTCTGACAATTTAATAGTATTCCAAAAATTAGCCAATTAGTGGGCAGCAGCTTCCTATATATATATAATGTTATATATTTATGGCGTAATGTATTTTAATTAGCAGAGTGCGGGGGCATTAGGCACTTGTAATTAAGAACTTAAAAGCGATAAGCTTTAGGGAGGAAAAGCACCCAGCACCACCCCCCCAGAAAGGACTCTTGCCCCACGGCAAGTCCTTTGACTTTGTCCCGTCCGAGGCGCTTACACCTGTGGCACTTAATTATTATATTAAATCGGCATATCTGTTTCGGCTCTAATTAACCTTTGAACCTCTTCACAAATCAGCGCCCCCCACAAAAAGTCAAAGCGAATCACAACCCGGGAGAGGGCCCCCCTGGTGGGGTGGCAAGGGTGGAGGCAGTGGTGGCGAGGTGACAGTCACGAGTCCCATTATACGATATTGTATGTACAATTTGAAGCAACTCGCAATTACCAACGACACGTCAAGATGTGAAATTAACACCGTCACACAAGCAGGCAGACAGACAAGGGGGGAGAGCCAGTGGGCGGCAGACAGACATATTAATGTTTCTGGCTGGTATTTAACATTCAACAACAATAACAATCACAATGTGAGAGTGTGTGTGTGTGTGTGGTGTGTGTGGGTGACATTTTCTCGTTGGCGCTGCCTCGAAAATCATTAAATCACACTGCAACAACATACGGAAAAAAGCTTTCCCTGTTTGTGTCAGCCATACAATTGGCCACCCATCCCCCCTCTGGCCGCCCTCACGCATATCCTGTGAGGACAACAGCGGAAATAGGTGGGAGGAGAAGGCACAAAAAGAAAAAATAAAGAAAGGCGAAGAGCTACGCAACCACAGCACGCAATACTCGCATTTCATTAGACACTTTGCAGCGACGACTCCTATTACTCTTCCTGAAAAGCCATCATGGCCAGGGGCACCACTTCCTTTTCTGGCCAAATGACGTCGTTTCTAACGACAACGTTTTTCCCAAAAAATTAGCGTTACATTGGGCTAAAAACCGACTGCTGACCCCTTTTGGTAGAGCTGTCACACGAATTGAAATGGAATTCGATGGCCAAAGTGGAGTTCAAACAAGGTGACCCCATCGGAGGGACTATCACTGGGTTGGTAATTATGGATTTCCCCCGGAATGTGCTGACCCCGATTTGGTACTAAAAGTGACATAATTCGACAGTAAACATCTGCTGCTGGCCACGATGATAACTGGCCAGATTAAGTGATATAATCAAGTGGCCAGCGGCGAGAGAACCAACTATTCCATTAGCTAACCGAAACCGAGAGCGAAAACTGGGCGGATGTGCAAATAAAAACTTTTTTTTGTATTCAAGCTCCGGCAAATGAGTTTGTCATTATTCAAGCGCTGTGTACACACACATTTCGCGCACCTTTTTTTGGTTGGCCAGTGTGTAACTTTGTTTTTGCCACAAATTAATTACAATCCTCCGAGTTGAGTGGCCAAATGTTGCTCTTTTTCTTGCCCTCCTGTTCCCGTGTATTTTTCATACAACATATTTATCAACGCGTCGCAAAATGTTTGTCCTGGGAGAAGGGAGAGCGAGAGCAAGGACTTTGCGAGAATAAATTGGATGATATTAGGGCGACAACTTTTCATTTAGTTGGCCGGTCGGCGCTGCCCTTAATTTCCGGCCACACGCATCGTATCGGAAGATAGGGATCGGGATCGGAGGGGCGGGAAAATGAAAACGTTAGACGGGAATGAAAAATCGTTAGGCGCGCACCGGAGACGGAGCCGGAGCGAGTGTTTTACGGGTCCCGGTGGCCTGCTCTTCCCCATCGCCTTAATATATTTTCTTTTATTTTCCCTGGCGCTGGGTGCTGGTTGCTGGGGTTTTTATTTTGCGCTTCACTTACCTGAAAATAGGTTTGACCCTTGTCCACCCAACCGATGGCCATATCGGCACCAGCCAGATTGCCATCGGGCGAGAATCCGAAGCCGACGTAGCCCAGGGTACGTGCTTGTATTTCAAATGTTATATCCTGATTAATGATTTGCCATAGTATGCGAAAATCCTCATTCAAATCGATGGCATGATCCCAAATGGGTGTTCCCATCGCTGCTCCTGCTGCTGAGGCAGCTACTCCCGTTGCTGCTCCTGGCAAGGCTCCTCCCGTTGTTGCTGTGGCTCCAGCGCCTGCCCCTCCGCCGGTTGCCGACGCTCCTGGCGATGATGTTTTGTTGCTGCGAGTGGTCAACTTGCCGGCAGCATGAACTCCGCAGCCGAGGCTGGCCAAGAGGAGGAGCAGCCAGAACAAGCTGAACGTGTGGCAGGATATAAAACATGTGATTAACGA
Organism: Drosophila mayri; assembly: GCA_008042485.1. Classification (NCBI taxonomy): domain Eukaryota; kingdom Metazoa; phylum Arthropoda; class Insecta; order Diptera; family Drosophilidae; genus Drosophila; species Drosophila mayri. The sequence goes on along the minus strand of VNJN01010315.1, from coordinate 176,222 downwards.
TGACCGCCTTGAACTTGAGAGCGCCGGTCCTCGTCGTCTGCTTCTCTGTACTTTGCTTGGTGTTGCTTCCTCTGTTGATGCTGCTCCTGCTGCCATCTCCACCCTTGTAACTGCTTTTCTTGTTGGCTGCCGCCACATTGTGTTGGCCATTTTGTGCGCCGGTTAGCTGGCTGCTTGAGTTTAGCAAATAGTTGTGATTACTTTTCTTGTTGCCACGTTGACATTTATTACTCTCAAAATCACTGGACGTGGAACGGTCGCAATTACGCAACTGTCTTTGCCTTTCTTGCTCGTCTCTTTCTCCTCTTTGGTGTTATCACAGTTACGATTATTTATTTAAGCAATTTTCTTCAACTTTCGCTGGTGCTATAGCTACTGCTACTGCGTCTGCTGCTGCTGCTGCTTCCTGTTTCCGATTAACCAATGGCCGCTCATTAGCTTCGCTTGTCGCACGAACAAAAGCTCCAGACGGATCTGGCGGATGCAACCTGCAAAAAGAAGACAACAACAAAAAAAAAATGTTATATAATTGCTATAATTTGTTGTCGACTATAATATGTTGTGGCAAGAACTTGAAGCCGAACCCAAGACAGAGGCAGCCTTTTTTCGTGTTGCAATGTTTAAACGCATATAATTACATAAATTATGAACCGGTATCTATGAGATACATATCCCCACACCGGCAGCCATAGCCAGCAATCCATCCAACCATCCATCTACCCATCCATCCATCCAGCCATCCGCACACACATCACAACAAAGTTGACGGTTAATTTTTTGTTCTTCGTTGTTGTTGCTTCTAGGGAGTTCGTCAACATTTTCCTTGAAGCGTTAATTAGCCTGGTCACGCAGTTTTCACAGCAATGTAAGTCGGAAGACGAAATTGCCTCGAGAGAGCGGGAAAAATTAAAGTCTACTCAGAACTTGGAGATGTGACAGGAAGAAGGTAAATGCCTGACAGAACTTATTCACACATTCGCCTTTGGGAAGCATTTTTCAGGCGAAACTCAAGGATATAAAGCTTCACTTTCTTCACTTCTATTGTCAGAGGATATCTCCCTTTCCACATTGTATATTCTCTTATTTACGGTATTTGAATGACTAATTCCGGGTTTCCCGTCTCCGATATCAAGGGTCTGCCACTGACTGACTGACTACTGCCCCTCGCACGCAATTAGTGCGTTGTGGCCTGGTCAAAGCAAATCGAAGATAATTACAGCTTGTCATAATTTTAATGAAGAAGGTCGTCCAGAGCTGAACCCGAGTCAAGTCGTCGTCGTTGTCTGCTGTCTGTCCATCAGTCCGGGTCTCTGCTCAACAGAGAGAGCGACGGAGCCCAAGTGGAGGCAAAGCCAGACCAATGGGATTTATTGTATTAAATCGTCGCGGCTTAGCCAGGCCAACCACAAGCGCACTGACGACAAAGAAGAGGACTACTACTGGGCCTCCAACTCCTACTCCTACTGGAGTCCCCTCCCAGTTGCCATCGCAGCTGTCTGCGCATATTTGGTGTGCGGTTACATTTGATTACATGCCAAAAGTACTGCTCCCGGTCCCTCCTCCTCCTCCCTCGCGCCGCAGATCTTTAATTTGACGTTGGCGTCGGCGTTTTGGGTAAATGTCAAATGGTTGGTAATTTGTTATAAATAGCCAACTTCCGCTGGGCCCCTTAAAACGCGACGCAACTCATAGATACATACAATGTATTTGCGCTAATTCCAAGTGCTTAGTTGCGTGTTCCAAAGTTGACAAAGGTCAACAAACGCCAAGCAAACACCAAGAAAATTGAAAAGCCCAAAAAAATAAAAATGAATTAAGGCAACAGTGTTTGTGTGTGTGTTTTTTTTTTCTTCTATTTTTTCTTGGCTGGCTCTACTCTGAGGAACGCTCTCCAATTGAATATCTCAGCAAAGATGATGTGCTGGAGCCCATAACAATCTCGACCTAATGTTGGTGAAGGCCAATAAAAGTAATTTTCGGAAGTTCCTGCCATTCGGCGGGGAATGGAAATGGAAATGGAAATGGAATGATTGGACAAATGTATCGCCAAGATACTTCTGGTTCTGGTTAGTATCTAGCTAGATTTCTATGGCATATTTATAGGTGACTTTTACGTTTCACTTCCTTCCTAACGACAAAGTTATTGTGGTTTGCCGCCGCCGCTGCTGCTTTGCTGCCTTGCTGTTATCAAAAATGTATCCGCAAGATACACAACAATAAGCTTGATGGCGAAATGTAGCTTTACATTGATGTTGTTGCTGTTGCTGTAGATGTTGATGGTGATGTTGTTGCTGTAGCTGGAGCTGAGTGACGGCCGGCAACGTTAAATGACGTTGATTATAATTATGCGGACTTGTACTTTGTTCATCACAGGCTACAGGGCTACAGGGCTGCTCCTTCTCCTCCTCCTCCCCCTCCTGCTATCCCTGCTCCTGCTCCCTTGTTGCTGTTTGTTATTATTATTGCTGTCGTCATCATCATCAGCATGGTCATCAGCCACTTCCTCATGATCATCATGGTCATCCTGCTCCGCCTTGGCTTCGACTGCCGTTGATGGGGCGGCCAGATGAATGATGTCTCTTAAATACAGACCCAACTCGAGAGCGAGGCGAGGCGAGGCCAATCGTCCTCATCATCATCGTGATGGCTGTTGCTGCCGTAAAATTCAAGCCAATTTAGCCTGGAGGAAGGCAGGTCCGGCAGGTTCCTCCTTGCACAGCATGTTGCCCAAGACCCAAGACCCGGGTGCCCAACAGCAGCCCAGTCTGGAGACATTCATAAGTACAAGTGCGCTGCTCCGCTGCTCGCACAGCGATGGCCGCGTGACTCTTTCGATCACTTTTGGCCCCAAGATGTGTCATCTCCAGGCAAAGGACACTGGACAGAGACACATTCATAAAGTACAAGTGCTCCGTCTAATATTATTACTTGGCGAATTAACTACGCCGAGAGAGAGATAGGAAAATAAACACAAACTCGCAGATTGCTCTGCCAACTGGTTCTAAAAGGCACGAAATGGCTTCCGTAGACACATTAGTCGCTTTTACACAAAAACCCAGACAAAACGGACAGAGCCCACTTGCCTCCCCGCCTGATGGGTGAGCAAAAAAGATGCAACTGAATGAGGCATATAAAAGCCTTCCCAAGCGCCGCCGCGGCACAAAAAAGCTGGAAAAAAAAAACAGAGAAAAATAACCAACAGAAGCGGAAAGAAAGAAAGAAAAGAGGAGCGAAAGAAAAGCAAGAAAAAATGAATACAAGTCAAAGACTTTGTCCAATGGTTTTCATCATTGCACGATTTGTAGATGGAGCGGGTAGCAGCAGTAGTTCGGTCCAGGAGGAGCCAAGGGGTAGGAGGAGGTAGCCCCAGATCTGGTCTGCTTCTGCGGCTGCTTCTGTTCGGCCGACGGACAACGACATTGATGAGGATGTTTTGCCGGGACAACACAGTGGGACAAGCCCAAGCGAGAGCTTCAAAAGGTGGCGGGAAAACGTATCTAAAGATTCTTAAAGGCATCTGTTGAATGAACTACTGCTTTAAGTAAATAAATATCTAGCCTAAATGTTATATATTGTTACTGAGTTTTATTTATTCAACTTTAAACTCTCTTCTCCAAGCTCTTTTGGGTTTAAAAGATGCTCCAATTCCCAAGCAAACCATCATCTACTTTACCCAATTTCAAGCCAAATTACCTTTAAAACTAGAATACTAATTAACAAGGCAGAGATCTGCTGAGTTATAGAAGCCAAGCAGAAAATAAATGATGTTGTGTGCAACCTTCTTGAGGGAAATTCGATCCCAAAACAAATTGTTTTCCTGCTGCCGTCACTCTGCGGTATTCCTTTCCCTTAATTGATTCCCATTCTATTTGCGATATTTAGCCAACTCATTGACCTAATCACAGAACAGAATAGAACAGAACACAGAGCAGGGAATTCCGCATCACACATCATTAATAACGATGGATTCTGATTTGTGCGAAATACTCGCAGTGATGCCTTTCACCTACCATTTAATCGAATGCTTTCACATTTTAATATCTCTCTCGCCGATTCGGAATACGCTGTGAAGCGTAATTAGTGAACTTTTAGTTGTTTTTGGAAAATTTTCATACTTTCTAATCCCATCCCAGTGTGCAGTTTGTGGCAATTTCTTTTCAGAAGGGTAAAAGGGGTACACACAAGAGGGGATTTGCAAGCCGTGTATGTTTTCATTTAGCAGATACAAGCTGCAAGTACACACACGAGATGCTACCGGGCCTTCGTCATCATCGAAGATGCTTCATCATGTGGCAGCAACAACAAATACGACGGCAGCAACAGCGATTCCAGAGTTCTGCGGTTGCCGCAGCTTGATTATAAATGTACGAGGCAACTTGTATGACATGTAAGTTGTTGTACTTGCAGCCTTGCATCTGTGAGAACGTGTATCTGTGCCGTGTCCACGGCCGCATGCATGTGTGGTTGTCACTGCACCTGTCATCCTTGCAGCCTGCCAGCAAAAATTGCCGGTGCGGTGCAGCAGCAGCGCAAAAAAACCAAATTATTATTTATCATCGGCGGGGCAAGGTCCCCGAGAGAAGTCAAACAGGGAATTATGCGGGTATGTATACACGGATAAAAATTACATATTAAATAATTAAAGGCAATTTAAGAGAACAATTATTAGGTTTAGAAAATATCCAATTAATTAATAAAGAGATAAGTATACAGATAAATCTAACCTAAACCTTTGCAGTACTCAAAGTAGCTTCTTTTCAGCTAAAAAGTAATATTTCCCATCCCATTCTAATGCAAGATTGTCATTAAAATGTTAATATTTAATATCATTTTGGTTCCGTGTAGCAGTTATATATAGAAATGCACCGGGGCTCCACTAATTACTGCACATCATTTGCTTACTCGAGTGCCTCTACTGCCATCGTCGTTGTCGTCTCCAGGCCCATCAGCCCAACTTCCCCAGCTCGCCGCCGCCTTGCAGATTTAATTGAGTAAAAAAATTGACTAATTAGAGTGAGTCCAAGGCACTTGGCCCCCGGCAAGCAGCGAGAAAAAAGAAAAAACAGGTCTGCAGTTGAGTGGGGCTTAGGTACGAAGGCAGAGCCACATCCACAGCCAAAGACAGAGACAGAGGGAGGGGCTACCTGTTCTCATTTATTAAGGCCTGGTCAAGAGCGGTTTGAATCAAAACTGCGCCTCCCAAACCCAAGGCTCCTGTCGTCCATCGTGTGTCGTCTTCGTATTTAATGATCATTAAACAAGCTGGCAGCCAATTGCACTAAAAGCTGCAGGCTACTGCCAGCCATAAGGACAGTGGGTAAAAAATATATGAAATTCTAAGAATAATAATAAGAATTTAATGTTAGAAAACTTTTTAATAAGGCAAAGACCTGAATATATAAACTTGTTTCTTGAAATTTTAATATATTTAACTTTAACGTTAATAAAACCTTATAAATTCCTAAAGAATGGGTAAATATTTATAGTTTAAATATGTCTAAAAATATATATATAAATTATTAACTACAAGTTTTCAGCCTATACTAATCTCTTAGCCCACTGTGAGCGGGCCAATGGACTGATGAAAACTATTAGTGAAGGCAGCTATGGAGCTGCAAAGTGGCTGCCTTTTTGTAAATTGCACCGACATTCCTGCAGTTCCCGACTGGTCCTCCTGTCCCGTCGCGTAATTTAAATAATCGTAAAAAATAATAATTCGTTCTATTGGCTTGGATGGCCATGTTCAGCGGTTTGCCGCTGCCTGTTGATTATTATGGCCCTGGTAATATCTTTTGCTCGTTAGCAATTTTCGTTACGAATAAATAGTAATTAGTGTGCCGAAAAGAGTTGGGCGAGCAGCTCCTTTATTGGCATTCCACCTGCAAACTGTAGTGCACAAAGCCTCCTGGCACTTTGCTGACGTTCTCTGTTTTGGGCACTTTTATTTGACATTTTTCATTAAACACGAGATGAAAAAAGGTTTTTCCATCTTCAAAGAGTGGGTTGGAGGGGACGCCTGTGTCGTTGACATAACATTTTTGTAGAGGCTCCCCTTCGTTCTTCTCACCACTTTGGACCGAAAGTTTGAAGGCATCTGGGGAAATATGTCAGCGTTGTTTAAGTTTTTAACATTTTCAACTCCGCTCCTGGCCCCTGCCTCTGCCTGGTGGAGATTGCTATTTACTCTGGCATAATTGGCTTGTCGGCATAGTTATAAAAAAGTTCTGCTTGGGTGCAATTGGATTAAATGAATGGATACTATATATAAGCAGTGGCACTATCAAAGTTTTCCTTTGCAGAGATGGCTCTGGTTATCTTTGGAGTTCTCCTCTAACGAAAGGCAAACAAAGGCGATACAAAAATTACGCTCTTAATGCGAACGCATCGCTGAGTGTATCTGTATTATCAGGGAATCTGCAGGATATCAATCTTGACTCGGGGCGAATGTTAATATATCATGAGAGAGTGGCTATCTCTCTCTGGTTCTAGGAATGATTGATTACCCCGTCAGTGGGGGTCAGTGGGGTTAATTTGGAGCCGCCGGAGGTTGACAACCTGCGCGGCATCCTGCCCAATTGAATATGCAGGATTATCCTGCTTAGAAGGAGGCGGAGAACTGAAGCTGAAATACACTCTCTGTCGACTGCCTAAACTTTGTTTACTTTTTGCCTGATTGTGCTGCCAGCAATGGATACACAAATAGTTGGAGAAAGCTGCTTGGATGTCTGGCTCTGTGTGTCATCTTTTTGGCTTATCAGCTGCGCATCATAAAATTTTCTTTTCTGCAACTGCGAGCTCCGCTCACTTTTCCCTGCTTTTCCATTCCATTTTTCCAGCCTCAACTCCAACTCCGAAACTTTCTTTTGTTTCTGTCTATTGCTAAAAAGTCGGGACCCCGTTACTACTGCTCCTCTGGAGGCCCCCTCGTAGTTCGTAGTTGTGTGTTTCCCATTTTTTTTTTTGTTTTTGGAGCCAGCAAGTGAATTTTCTCATTTTGCACTTGATATTGTTGCCGTTTTTGCTGCCTGGGAAATTCTTCTGCTTTTTCTACTTGCTGTTGTTGTTTTTGTTTTTTCTTCTTCCGTATTTTGGCAGAGTGAAACTTTTCAACGCTCTCCCTTTTTCCTTTCGGCCCCCCTTTTCCCCCCTTCCCCCTTTTCCTGTGTCTGTGCCTTGCTGCCTTTTGCATTTTCGGTAGGTATGAAGGTAGGAAATTTAATCTCAAAGTCGTCATCGTCAACGCTGCTAGTTGTTGTTGTTTATTCCTCTTGTCGGCGACGTCACAGAAAATATTTAATTAATTTTTCGAATTTTAATTAAAAAGTTTCCGTTGCGTTGCGTTACGTTACGTTACTTGCGTCATTGGCAGTGCGAAAAGGCCTCAGCTACTTGTTCTATTTTATTTGTTGTCTTTTGTTTTGGAATCCCCGTGTTTTATTGCGTTAAGTAGCAAATATTTAATGGGGGTCTGCAGGTAACTTAATACAATACAACTCGAAGCAGCGACAACTCTTCCCGGCCAGCGCCATCAATCAATGCGCTAAGGAGCAACAGCCAGCGAGTGGGGCCCGGTGGAGTCCATTCCAATAAACATAAAGCAAACACTTAATTGTCTGTCAGCGTTAACAAACCGACAACACAAATATCATATGACCGAGAGGGAGGGCTTTTCGGGGGGGAGTATTCCATAAGCAGACACACACATATATCACCTGCTGCGCACTGAAATGTTTTTTCCACAAAACTTGTAAGAGATGCCAACCGGCTGATAGGCCCATGAAGAAAGAGAGAACTCTCAGACCCAGACCCATGCCCATGCCCAAAACCCATACCATATCATTCCGTTTGGACCAAGTCCGAAACCGAACTAAACTCTCCAGCATGCATTTCGTTATCTGTGACAAAGATCTCCTGGCCATTAAATTAACACTTAATGACTTGTGTGTGCGTACGGGTTTTTTTCTTCTTATTTTTATTTTTTTTTTTTCTCTTAGGTGCAGACGACAATGATGACTAAAGGGAAAAGCAGCAAAAAGAAGAAAAGACGCTGTGCAGCAGCCACACATCATTAAGAGACAGCGGGGAGGCGTTGCCCGGGCTTTCGTTACCTCGGAGATTCGGATTCAGATGCGGATTCCTACTCGGATTCTCCTACACATCTACGCTGATACCCTACAAAAGGCCCGGGCCCTGATGACTTTGTTAGCCCGGCTGAAAGGAGGGACCTGCCCGGCTGCCTGCCTGAGAATAATGGCATAAAGGACAGCATCCCGACAAAAGACTTATATGGGAACACACCTTGCCCTTTGTCTGTGCAAGGTTTATCATCGTGAAAAATGGAATTATGGCACAAGGAAATGGATTAAAAGAAGGAAAGACTCATGTCCAAGATCTCTGATTGCTCTTTTAGAGTTTCCAAGGCAGGTGGGTAGAAAAGAAAATTGAAATATAGATTCAGAAATTTAATTTCGAAAGGAAAGGAAAGGCTTAGGGAAAAGAATAATGAATAAATGAAACGGAATTTTATAAAGTGCTTTTAAGCCTGCACAGGAAAAAATACATTCAATTATAATCAAAGGAATGTCAAATCGAATTTAGATTAATATAAATTTTAGATGTTTCATAAAAATAAACCTATAAATATTTGAAATTAAATAACTATAACCTTGTTTATCTTGTATTTTCTGTGAACTCAAAATAGCATAAATATCTAGTTATTTAAACTGAATTTTCTCATAATGAACTACAAATATTTCCCTTGTCAGTTTTCACCTCATCACATAAATTGTCATCCTAGATTTTTGTAAAACAAACCTGAAAATAAAATAACAAACACACGATTATTCTTAGATTCATTGAAGACAAGAAAACTCTATCCAGGGAACATAAATTGAAATCCTAGAGCCCCGTTTTGGGGCCTCTCTTTCAGCGTCTAAAGGGCATCGAATGTTCGATGCGATTGGGGGCGAGAGTATCTCTCCGATGCCATCTCATTTGTATCTACATCTTCGGCGGCGGAGTACGAGTATCTTGTTTGCAGCCATAAGTTTTCAAATTGTTTTTAGACTGACAAAATAAATGATGACAGGCGGCACGGCGGCTTTATCGTCTCCCCGCGGCCCTCGGCCTGCTAAGTTGTTCTAATTTTTTGTTCCCCACGAGATCTCTAATGGGCGTCCACAGAAAATGCTTATATGTTAGATGAATAGATAAATCTGGACGATGGGACGATGGGACGACGGGACGCTGAGACTCCGACTACATACTGGGAAATGTCGTTTCAGAGAAGTGTCTGTCGACGACGTGTGGGCAGAAGTGGAACACAATTTGATGTTTCTCACTTAATTTGTTATGGCGAAGCCCTAACAAATTTCCTGCCATTACACATGTTTTTTGTTGTAGCCCCAGGAGGAAATATACTTTTATGATTATTTAAATGTGTCTTTGGCATTAATTAATCGGCGGCAATCATCGGTTGAATGCGGCAAGTGGCATAAATATTTCATTTAAGATCAGAAGAGACTAACCGCAGAGACACAGGGCGAGGGTACCTGTATCGGTGATAAATTTATTGCATAATTGAACAGGACGAAAGCCTCTCGAAGGCCTTAAAATGCAATTGTTGTTCTTGGTTTTCGGGGGCTTCCTTCATGAGCATAAGGACACACTTTCCCAGCTATCCTGCTGTTATTTATGGGCTTGCGGTGAACCAACAACTGGGGAGAGGAAAGCAAGGAAATGGAGACTTTCCCCACGGGAAAATGGGGGCTCTTGTGTGTCTGTGTGCGAGCGTGCGTGCTCTCCTCGTTTTGTTTAATTAAGTAGCATAACTGTAAACAAATTAATTTCAATATTAACAAAGAAGATTATTGAAAATCTCTCGCATTATTTACAATGTTGAATGACAAAACAAATAAATTATTAATTTTCCAAGAGCCCTGCTACCGTCCTTTCCTTCCACTCGACTCGATGACAATGCATGATATTTCCTTTTGAGGGCCTGCCAAGTGGGGAATGTGGTGTGCACAAAGCAGCCATTTGAGTGTAAACATTCTGTGCGATTACAACTTCGGTTGCCGTTTTAATTGTCCCAGCCACAAGCTGAGACGTGGCTACCCACCCATCCCTGGCCTGCTTATCCCACCCAAGGACCCTCCACATTTTCCTTGGCGTCATGCTTGAGGGAGGTGTGGAGTAGAGCCAAGCCTCCCCTGGCTGAATGGGGCAAATGTAGCTTGAAAACGGTGGCATTTGTCGGAGAACAGCTCAGTTGGCTTAGCCAATATGACAACATCCGGGAGTAGGGGCGGCTCCCTGGCTCCCTGGCTCCGTCGGTCCTTCGTCCTCGGTCCCAAGGGTGAGTTTAGCTTGATGATGGAAAAGCAAGTCACTTGTTGAAAGGGTTGGCAAATAATAAAAACAATTGCCGGCAGCGATTAAATTAGGGAGGATCCACATATAATTGGAGCTTGTTTCAAGTCCTTTAAGCCGCAATATACAAATGTCTCCCCTAATCCCAGTTAAAAAACTTAATAATGTAATAATTTCAGCACCATATATCTGCAGAAAACTCTTTTGTTTAATGCCCATGGGTTATAGGGATCTGTCCATTGCATTTTCCCCACTTCCTTGAACTCTTGTCATCGCATGTGCCCCGGCAACTGGGCAGGACTCTTCCTTCTTTAGCCCCGACTTGACCTTGTCTCCTTACATAACCTTCTCGAGGAGGAAGAGACATTCCCTGGGCAAACAATTAATAAAGCTCAATGTCGACTAAGGCTGTGTAATAAACCAAAACCTTAAGCTAGACAATTAAAGCACAAAGCCCTCGAATCGCTCTCAAATGCCATCCGATGGGGGCTGTCAAAGGCACTGACAAGATATTGAATATCTCCGGATCAGAGCCGCACAGGATACAGGCCACAGGACACACACACGGAACAAAGAGTCCGGGGCCACATAAATATAGTCCGATGGGGAGGAAATCTTTTGCTCATTTAAAAAATTAACTTCAGAGTACCTTGCCAGCGGCAGCAACAAAAAAAATAAAAATAAAAAACAGAGCCGGAAAAACAGAGGGACGGGGACACAAAAGCGATTTATTGGCTACGCAAGATAAATGGCAAAATGTTTACAGTTTCCCAGAGTTTCCCGCTCTCACATTGAAAACGAAATGTAAGCATTTTCCGCAAAGGTTTTTTCTTGTTGGTTGTCGAAAAACTTTCGGCAGGTTTTCGCTTTTATTTTTCTCGTTTTTTTCTTTTTTTTTTTGTATTTTTATTTTTTAAGCCCAGCTGCCGGTTGTTGTTGTTCTTGTTGCCACTGCCTTTGCTACACATGCGATAAAAATTGCTCAAATAAACTGTTGAAAAAGGGACAGTGAGGTGAGGAGAGGGGGAGCTCGGACTGAGCGACAGGAGGCGGCGACTGCAGCAAAAACATCATTAGCATTACCAAATAAATCACATCCGTTTTTCAGACACAGTCCGAGTCTGAAATGTAAGCGGGGGGACTATCCAAGGGGGTCAGCGGCACTTTAGCCAAAAAATAAAATGATAACAAAAGGGAAAAGTTGTGAAGGAAAGGATATGGACTACAGGATACCTCAAAACTAATTGAAAATTAATAAATAAATAATTTAAAGGAGGATTTAAATCTTATTTTTGGAGAACCAGAATTTATTGGATTATTTAGCATTATGATGATTATTATGTAAAGGCTTTTTAAAATTTTTCAACAACTTTTGAATTGCGGTAGTAAACCAATTATTTGCCAAGTAATTTCTTAGACTTTTTACTTAAAATATATATTTATTATACTAATTACTATGTGGGGATAAATAAACTAAAATAAATCCCATATAGCTTGCTGTATTTTTTTCATTTAAAGTCCCTTAACCTCAGATTAAAATCGGAAAACCACTGTAAGCAGGTTATAATTTCCATACAGGAACATGATCTACTATATATACCATATATAGGAACAAGCAAAGCTGTTACAGATCCCAGATTCGATTTGTTTACAATAGTCTCCTGGCACACAAGACACTGCTTATGCTCCTCGGATACCCTTGTCATATATGGCTATATGGCTGCCGTGGTATATGAAAAGGATAAAAGCTTTGAACACCGGAGTGCAATAAATTTCTCTCGTGACGAGCATAAAACTTTTTAAACACAGAGCAAGAGAAAAGGACAGGGATATAGAGAGTGAGAGAGAAGGGGAGTAGGGGCAATGGGGAATGCCACCAGTGGCAACAAAAGCAACACAAACGCATAGCGAAGCGGCAAGTTCCGTTTAAATTCCTTCCTTTCACCCTGCCCACAAATCCGCCCCAGTAATGCACACACATGGGGGCGGGTAGAGAGGGGATCCCCACTCATGGTGTGTGTTGGTGTGTGTGTGCAGTCGCTGTTTGCTCGCCCCCCCTTTCTCTACTTTTTTTTCAGCTTGCCATTTCTCGTTTTTATTTGTGTGCATCAGTTTGGATTTTGTGGTTTGATCCTGCATCCTACTTCCAACATCCTTCTTTGGCCATTCCTCAGCGTCGTTGCTGCGCCGATGATAAAGTATGCCAACTGTCAGCCTGCTCCTGCTGCCACGCCCACACAAGTCCGCCAACGCCCATCAGCCTACAACCAGGCAATACATCAGCTCAGCAACTTTGCTCAATAAATTTTTCCGTTCTCGGCGCCCCGCAGTATGCTATGATTTTCACTGATGTGCAGCGCGGGTGCAGTGGCAAAAGGAGCCTAAACAACTTGCTCACGGAACGAGGAACAAGGATTATAAGGGGCCAGAGCAGAGACGATTCGACCGGCGGGTTACCTGGGCTACCGCTAAGCTAAGAAGCTGACAAAGTTTTTGCGCGCTCAATTTAGTGGAATGCCAAGTTTGAAGTGGCTCCAAGCCGAAGGATTTATTTCCACAAAAAGGATATATCGATGTTTTTTATCTGTCACAAGTGTAGAAAGACACTAAGCTATGGCTTAGGGATTTCAATTTATTAAAATGCCAAATGGGAATCATAACAAGTATATATCATGCTTCAGATTGAAGTGCGAAAATAAAGTTAAATTAAATAAATGCTTTGAAAATTATTGAAAAATTTCTTATATATTAATGTTGAACCCTAATTTAACAGTTACTAGATATACCCCTTAAGCACGGTTACCCTCTATCCGGAGGAGTATGAAATTATAACAAGTTTTGTAACAACATGAAGCGTTTACATTGTTCGACCGCCGACCAGGAGAGACTAGGACTTTGGCCTGTTTTAACACAGGACTCCATTCCTGTGCCCCCGTCTGACCGATCTGACCATCCTGCGTCCTGTTTGTGTCCCGTCACAGTGGCAAATTTTATTGTTGCTCCTGCTGGGTTTGTGTGGGGCAGCGGCTGTCTGTGGAAAAATCTGCATTGGACATAAATGTCAACACCCGGGGAGGCAGGGGAAGCAGAGAGCAGAGAGATTTTCCTCCACGAACGTGTGCGTGTGTGTGTATGTGTGTATGTGGGTTCCTGTCTAAACCAATCTGCAATCAGCTGCAGCTTTTGGCCTGGTCCGCTCGATTTTTCCTCTTTTTTCCCTCTGCCTCTCGTAGTTCGTGGCCATATGCCGTGCTAGTAGCTCGTATCTTAATTTTTTGGCCAGCACCGTGTACGAGTGGAGACGAGGGGAAAATGGCCTCAAAAGATGCAGTCGAGAACGTTGCAGACATTTTTGGCCAATTGGCAAAATGGGTCAACCGAAATAAGCACAGTTCCCCCCACCAAGGAAGAGCCTTGCTAGGAGCCTCGTCGCATTCGTAGTTGTCGTTGCAATTGATTGAATACGTGATGTCCATGCAAAAAACAAACTTAAAATCCTCGACAGACGTCGCCCGCTGAAATCGAAATCGAAAAGTGGTTTTAAAACCGAAATTGCAGCGAAAACGTTTGCACACTTTTAATCAATAATAAAGCCGGACTGAGGGCACAAGGATATGAGCGGATATTGGGCATGTCTGGGGGCCAACTTCAATCAGTGGGACTTAGGCAAGTGGAGCGCGGAAAAGGGGCCAAAAGTTATTTAGCCCTGGCTCAAGGCCCCCGCCCATCGAAAGTGGAATATTTCCGGCTGCATATTCAATTAGGCAATTGAGCAATTATCATAATTTTCAATAAGTTATGACCAAATGATAATTTGGCCCCATTCCAGGACACGTCTGGCCGCCCCCCAATTGAAATTCCCCGGCTTTTTGGACGGCGGAATGTTGTCGGATGACCGCAGATTATCCGCAGCGTGTAACCAGCTATTCAATACAAATTCGCCTGTCTGACCCTAACTGACTGGGCGATATAATTCATAGGAAACCGCTTAAATTGTATTGCTAAAAAATAAAAGAGAAAATGGCTTTTATCGCTTTGCTGGAATGGTAATTATATGGACACACAAACACACTCTGGGAATGGTAATTGTTAATTAAAATTGAAATCGAAATGAGAGAAACTTGGTCGAGCATTGAAGCAATTTGCAAACTGCGCTGATTAATTTATTTATATTGAACAGAGAGCCACGGATACTTAATGTGAAAACTGCATTTATTATTTACAAAACAAAAAAAAAAAATCATCTTTATAACTCCATAAATTCCTGGGTGGCTCCGCTGGGCAATGCGAAAATTGAATAAATTTTCGTTAATTGTTGTCGCGCACCTGTGCGTATCCTTGGGAGTCCTTTTCGGCGGACTCCGGCGGTGGCCTCTGCGGTCGATTTGTGGCATATGAAAAAATATTAAGTGGCGCCTCCACCGATCCTCCGTGTCCTCTGCCACCTCCTGCGGGCACATTGTCTGCCCTTTGACATGCAATATATAATTTTTACGCTACGGAAACTCCACTCTCCGAGCGGTGTGGCAGGCCGGGCTCATCCCAGAAGCTCCCGCGGCAATTTGTTGTCTTTTTTTTGTGGCACGGCCAGCGAGTTTAATTAATTTACATGGAATTTACAACAACCAGTGCGCAGGGGGGGCAACTACGACTACAACTACACGCGACATGTGAAAGTTTAAACGGGAAAGGTGAAAAATGAAAAATGAAAACTGAAAAATAATCGAATTGACCGACCGACCACGAAGCGATACAAAAGTGGCCATCGATATAGGGCCTAACGGTGATTCACATGACATCCGACATTTTCCATAGGACCCTAAAGGACATTCTCTCGCCGTGTCGCGTGTGTGTTGCATAAAATTTTAATTAATGTGACTACAAAATGCTATGGGGGAACAGGGATAGGGAAAGGGGACAGGACTTCCTCCGCCCATGCCCACTGACCCCGGGCAGATTGACGTGGGCCAGGCTTTGACGAATGCGCAGGGAAAGTTTTAAAGGTTTGACAAAAGCTAAAAGTTCCCAACTTAAACAACTTTCGAGCCGGGAGAGCCCTTAAAATATTCGTATTGATTTTAGCATGATTTTGGGGGCGGAACAACTTGGAACAACTCTCTCAATCATTAAGCCGATTTACATTGTTCGAAATCCGAGCATAAACATGTGCGTGTGCCATTGTGTCTAATAAAACAGGAAAGCACACAAACAAAGGGGCAGAAAAACCATTTAGCCAGGGCCACAAAACATTTTCATTTTCCAGCAATGCCTGTAATCCGCAAGCAAAGCTGGAAAAGTGCAAAAATATTTGGGTAAAAAATAATACAGGCCGGAAATCTAAATACGAAATGTAACAAAAGGACTGGAGGCTGAGGTAAAGCTGGTTGGCGAACGAATATTTGGCCGAGCATGAAACAGAAGATTTATCATCTGTGTGTGTAGGTGTCTCTAACCAGGCCGTAACGATTTGGCCAACATCTATTCACATCCACATTCGCATGCTAATGGAAAGACATTTCTCTGCTGATGCTGCTGCTGCTACTGCTGGCAGGGCCAGGCCAGTGCCGTATTCATTTATCAAAAATAATATATTAAATTGCCAACATTGAATGATATTTTAATTTGCATCTTCGTCTCTGAATGTTTCCTTTTGAATAAAACATTAAAATGCTGGCATTTACTCTACGTCTATGTCTACGTACGCGTGTGCGTCTCTCCCTCTTATCTTTATTTATTCAAAAGATAATTTTATGTGTTCCGCAGTCGAAGCATAAAATTACTATGTCGAATATTGTTTGAGCAAATAAAAACGGAACTGAATAAGAGTCACATGCAAAGTTTGGGTGGGGGGGGGGAGGCTGAGGGCCGGCTGGGTGGCATAAGCGTCGTGCATCACCCAAAAAATGGCTGCCTCTCTCTCGTTCTATGTGTGTGTGTGTGTGTGACAGGAAATGCCATGCAGACTAGGAGAAAGCGGAAACGGCATCAGGACAAAGTTCATTTACATTTATATGGTCTGCTTACAATGTTAACGCTCGTGTACGAGTATGTGAAATGTCCTCGGCCCCCCTCAAACATTATCCAGGACACAGAATCCCTGGGCCTGTTTGAAGAGTCAGTGAGTCGTCGTCGTCGTCTAGTCTATTTGCCTATTTGCTTTATCATCGCTGCCTTTTGCCAACTGATAATCTTTATTGCAGTGAAATATTTAATTTAATAAATGCCCGAGAACAATTCATTCCCCCTGAACTCTGCCCTCCCTCCTTTGCAGTTATATTTTACAATTTATTTAATTTATAGACTTTTGTTCTCCCCTTTTGTTTTTATTGTTTCAATGGCTGTCGGGGAAGAGAGGGCGGCCAGTATGTGTGTTTTGCGACTCAAAAAAAGCGTATAAATGATAAACACGCATAAAATATGCCAAAACAACAATTGAATGGCCAGAACATGAAGAAAGGGCTCACAGATTGTGTGGCCAATAAGCCAGATTTTGCTTTTCTGTTTGCGGACAGGCATGATGTGATGGCCTTTGTTGGGCAAAAGTGAAAAAGGAAGTTGGCAATGACAAGATACAGAAATTGGGCGAAAGATAATATAACACCATGACTCAGATTAACAGGAAGTGAATGCTGAATAACAAAGATGGAAAGGGAGAGTGATGAGTTGCAGCTTCAAAGGGATTTTATTTCGGGTCTTGGAAGAATTGAAATATAGTATTTATAGGGTTTTCTAGCCTGTGTGTAATGTTATTAACTCGTTTTTCATATGCACCTATGCTTTATCCTTCCCTGATATATCTCCATATATAGATCACCTAACCATGGTCCCATTTCTCAGCTCTCTTTGTTTATTGCAAATCATTTTTCCCCCTTCAAAGCTAGGCAATTTTTTATGATTTTTCATTCCAACAATTTTCAGAGCATGAAATTTATATTTTTGTATGCCATGGCGAAATTATTATTTGTCGAGTTAGAAAATGTGTCGCGTTATAATAATAAAAACTCAGGAGCGCAGTCGGAGGGAGCAAAGGGATCGCAGTTTTTGGTTTTTGGGGTTTTAGGTTTTTGGCAGCCGACGCGGCGCCTTTTGTTATGGCCCCTGATAAATTGCGGCTGATACAAATGCAAAAATAAGCTGAAAAAGTGGCAAGAGCAGCAGAAAAACCCCCCAAAAAAAATAGGAAAAACAATCTAAATAACAACAGCGAGAACAGAAGTGTGTGCAACATATTTACAAGGGGGGGACATGGCCTAGACAGAGGCAACCGTAAATAAATAATGTGGTTAAAAATTTGCCTGAACACACACACACACACATGCGAGGATGAGTGCGAATGAAGTTTGACTTTGAATAATGTTTGGATTGTCTCTGGCAGCTGAGCGAGACAGCGGGACAACAAGGACAAAACACAGGCTGTCGCTGGCGAGGATAAATCGAGAAATTATAGAACTGTGACTAGTATAAGAAATGGTCTAAGACCGAGCTGAGCCGAGACCAGCGAGCGTGGCAAGATATATCGCCGTCAGTTAAGAGCCAGAGCCGCATAAGAAAGCTCCCAGCCTTCAGCCTCCACTCCTCCATTCCTCTCAAGGTGCCACATGTTACGGCCAAAAGGGAAAACAGCCACTGCAACATCTGTTGTCCTCAAAGTCGGCAAAACTCGGCCCGAAAGTGGTTCAGATGAAAAGGTGGAAAAAAAGGCAGCCAAGACAGAGAAGCGACAAAGAGCTTAGACTATGGAAATGACCTAAAGTCGGTCCAAAGCGACCCCAGCGGTCGGTCAGTTGTATTATTATGCTAAGACGTAAAGGGCCTATGAAAAATAACTACTATTAAGAGGGAAAAGAATGCGATGCATACGATTAGTGTCTTTAAAATAACAGCTATATTTTCTTCATATTAATGGGTTAAATATATTTCAAATTTATAAAAAAAATTCTTTTTTTTACAATAACTCGATGCCCGAAAATAATTGAGTGCGTATCCGAGTTAAGCTTATCAAACACCTTTGGAAACTTACACAAATTCTTTAGCTTTCTGGATATCAACTACTTTAAAAATAAATATATGAAAAAATATAATTTCATATCAACATTCTCTTTCCTATGGCAGTTCTTATCGAAAAATTCAATTAATCATAGGAGTATTTCCTGCCTTGAGGCCCCGCAGTATTTATCGAAGAAATTCTTTCTTGCTTTTAAATTTTGAATAATAAATAGAGAAGAGTTATTATAAATTTATATTTAACTAAATTTGTCCTGTATTTAAATTAGAATATTACTAGAAGATTATAGACTTTACCAATTTGTTCTAAATTTTCCCAGCTACATCAACAATTTTCCTCAGAAATTCCCCCGCTTAAAAGGTAAATCCCCCGAAGCAGCTCTTTCGCAGGGTATCAGACCGTAAGCCTACCCCATAGCTATAAAAATTGTTTTTGTTCGTGTGAGTTTTTTATATGCCGCTGGCCGGCCGGACATAAAAATTGTTTATTAACAAATCAACAGCAATAACAAAAAACAAAGCCTCCGGCCTGTCGTTGGGAGGGTCAAAGCCAGCATTTTTTTTTTTTTGTTATTTTGTTATGTATTTCACTCCCATTCTGGGACATTGACAAAACATTAAAATCAGCAAAAATGTTATTTGTTTCCCTTTGCCCGATGCTGTTGTTGCTTTTGTGATGCCCGTGGCATTTTTCAAATCGCTCGACTTACGAAAATGCAATAAATTGCAGACGTAGTAGGGATTTTTGCGCATAAATTTTATAAAAACGAGAAAACTCACCGACTGATGATGATGATGATAAAAACGAAACGACGTGCATATACATCCGTAGAGGAATATAGTATATACCCATGCCCATGCCCATACCCAAGTTGGAGTGGAAAAGGAAATGAAATATATGTATGTGAAAGGCCAAGACGAGCAGGACCACGACCAACGACGTCTTGGAGTTGAATCGCAAGAAGGGAAAGAAATATTTATCAAGCAAAAAATGCCAAGGCAGCTCAATGATTGGAGGTTCACAAGTGGTGTGGGGTTAGGTCGCAGGGTTTCAATATTTATGCATTATGGATATTAGTTTGAACCACAGGAAAAATACCATTAAAAGCAAAAGCATGAAGTCGATTACGCGCCAAAAGCAAAAATTGCTGAAAGGGTAGCTGTGGAGCTGTGGAGCTGACAGCCCCAGCAGTAGTCAAAGCCGAGAGCATAGAAAAAATCAATTTACTTGAATTTCTGCTCCTCCGATCCCCACTCCCCCTTCCTCTGAGGCACGCACCCCCAGCATCTTGAATGTGACAAAGCTTTGGAGAGGAGAGGGAGGCCCTTGGACGGCGTGAGCGACAGCAGCAGCTGCTGCTCCGCCAGAAGATGCTCCTCCAGCCAGTGTCGTTGGCATTTTTCCTCTTTTCCAGATTGCCAGCGACATTTCGACTGAGTTGCAGGATTATTGTGGGCACACCACCACTCCCAGCAGCGAGGGGAAAAGAACTAAAAGGACTCCAGGAGACAATTTGTTTGACGTGCAACGTGTGGCGAGCGGAACTAGCGCAGCATCGAGCAGGTTTTACCACCAGCCAAATCCTCAGGATTTACGGATACAGGATCTGCCGTTCAGGCGATGGATGCATCGTTAGTGTGGAAAAAAGTGTCAAGGCATTTCAGCAGTCATAAGTCAAGCTGCAGCCGGAGAAGCCGGAGAACAATATCCAAGATAATAATCGATGACTGAGCACCCTTTTCCCTTAACAAAAAAAGAAGGTAAGGGAAAAACACTTTTCCCTCGCTATCTGGCCGATCGAGAAATCCACTTTAACCCCGACGCACTGATGCATAATTAGGCCGGCGTAACCCCTTATCCCGATAAGTTATCACCATCGGTTACCGCTCGAATCAATCGAGCAACCCTCGCTGACCGCACTTTCGCCTAATTTATGCCGCTTTTCCCTCTCAGGCCCTCAGGGCCGCTTCCGTTCTGGCCGCACATAAATATTCATCATTAATACGCTTTACGCTTTCGCTATTGACACTGCCGCGCTGCCCCTGCCAATAACCATTTAATTAAAAGAGTTGGGAAAAAAGAAAGGAGAGGGCGCAAAAGTTTTTATTTGCCCCGCCCCGTTGCCTGGAACTCAAATTAAGCGAAATTCTATTAAAAAAGGGCCAAGGCAAACAAAACACAAATGAAAGCAGAGCAAACATTTGCTAGTTCGACTATATACAACGACCCCACGCACCCATCGTTAATTTTTATGGTACGACTTGAGAGTCGTGGCATTTTATGACTTTAAAAGCTATTTTAGAGGCCTCTAGTTTTTTTTCCCCCCCCTTTAACTGTTTTTATTTGACAATGTTTCCACCGCTCGCCAATATTGGGCATGGATTCTGAAACCGGGATCTTAACCGTGGAGCCATTAAATGGGACATTACACGGACGCAGGTTGGGCAAGGGTTAAATGTGTATGAGAGCCACACACAGCGGCGAGGACTATATAAACTTCTGTGGTGATAAGCAGAGAGTGCCACCAATAAAATGGTTAAAGAGCAGCCATTAGCCAAGTTAGTCGGCAGCCTTATCTGGCCTGCATTCCGGCTCCTTTCATTCGGCTGAGTCACCGCCGTCATCCAAGTAGCCAAGTAACCCCCATCTACATATCGGCGGCCCCTGATGGAATATTAATGAAAAGAGTCAGGTCAAAGTGGTAGCAAATGGTATTAGTAAATGGCCTAAAGACCGCGATAGGACGCACCAGATAAAGCTGTCATAACTCAGGGGAATGGAGATGCATTAGCCCCCCTGTAATATTCATACTCACTCCAGGGAAAGTGCATTCAAATGATTGTACGAACCTGTAACGAAGAGAATAAATAAATTAGTACGAGGGTAAAAAAAAATGTATCTTAATAATAATATTATTATTTGCTGGAAAAGCGATTTCTGAAGGCAGGGGCAGCGGCGGCACTCCGACCGACCGCAACTTAAATCAACAAGCGAAGGGCATAAAAAATGTTGCGCAATAATTTTTGAATAGTGTGTAAACAGTGGCAAAATGCATAAAGTCAACTTCCGACAGTAAAAATATATACTATGTGTGCACAAGCCGAGGCAGTGCAAATATTGTCATAATCATCAGGCAGCCACAGCAACATCAACAACAGCAACAATCGGTGCCGTCAGGCATTTGGCTTTGTTTGTTGCATAAATATGCCTCAATTCGCCAAAGGGAAGTGCATTTAGCTAGTCTTGTCTGTTTCATTACCGGAATGGAGTTTGGCTCAAAGTAGAGCCATAGGAAAATGTCAACGAGTCGACACAACACACAGCTGCCAACAACTTCTTTCCACATAATTTCCTTTCCCTTTCAGAGTCCGTAAAATGTAACAAATAAGAGAGTATCTGGCGGTGCGGACAGGTAAAGGCAACGAAAAAAATGTGTGTGTGCAAGAAAATGCATTGAAATTTCCAGCTGAATGAATTTCCACACAAACAGAAGAAAAACCTTTGTTCGAATCAAAAAATAAAAAGAAGAAGAAGGTATCGAACGAAATCTACGATTTATCTGACTCATTGGTTCAGCGCTCACTTCAAAGCCACACCGAAAATTATTCATTCACATTTATGTTATGTATCTGCAGGTTAATCATTCGATCCAATCACCAATAGCTATCTTTATGCTTATTTATAGTGTGGTTACAACTTTTATACTTTTTTATAGGGAGTCTCTTATGAAGCCAAATTATTCTGCAAATGATTCACTCGAAAGTCCCTCTAATCAGCGAATGTCGCCGGAAATATGCTTAAATTCCCCAATGTTTATTCACATTTGCCAATCGCAAATAAATTCTACATCATTATTTAGTAAATCTCTTGACTTTTGTACTTTGCTGCAGCGCAGAGTTGAAAATAAAAATACAAAAAACACAAAATAACTCCCAGCCGGCAGGGCCAGAAGCTGCCCCACTTCAGAGCAGCTTCCAACTTGAAGTTGGCACAAGTTTTTCCAGCTCTGCTCCTTTCGTTCCTTCTTTGGGCTGGTGCTCGGGACAGGACGGCAGGACGAGGGCAACTTTGTTTTGCTTTTTAGTACTTTTGATGACTTTCTGCCGAACAGATGTCGATATAATGCTAAATGTAGTTATATGCCATACACACAGCAGCAGGCAGCAGGAGATGCAGCAGAAGCTGCAGGAGCAACTGCAGCAGCAATTGCAAGGAAGAGAATTTTATACAGAGAAATAAAAATAGTAGGGAAAGCATTTCCAGCTATATGAAGACTTAAAGCTTTGATTTATGCATACAAAAATTTTAAACATTTAAATTAAATTGAATTAAATTAATAATCAAAGAACTTAAACTTTAATAACTTAAAATACTGAAAATTTAACTTTATCCTTAAAGTGATGACCCCTCTTCCTTCTATATTTTTCCCGTTGTGTAGCTGCCACAGAAAGAGAATCCTGGGGCCACTTACATGCAGGCAGTCGCAGCTGGAAGCTGGATGCTGGAGTGGCCCAAACCACAGGACCAAAGAGCGAGCGAGCAGGCCAAATAAAAAATCAAGGAAAAAGCTAAAGAGAAAACTTCAATGAGCGGTGGCAGCGGCAGGAGCAGACTTTTCTCTGCTGTTTTGTTCTGATCCTGCTTCGTCGTTACACACACACACACACACATTTTCACTCATTTGATTTGAAAAGATGCAGGCAAAGGATGCACAGGATTGTGGGCGAGGCAAGGACCCAATAGGGTGGGGCAAGGCAAGCAGAGGGTGGCATCCAAACAGCCATTAAAGTCGCGTTGAGTCGCAGCAACGTTTTCATAATAAACGACATAACTACGTCAAACCGAGTTAACCAGCAACAGACTTGGCTGATGCCGGTTGCCTCCCCCTTCCTAGTTTGTTTTTCTCTCAGTGCAGGCCACCTTTTGTGCCTTTTCCGTCATTTATTGCAACTTTGTTTGCCATTTGCCATTGCATCGCCGAGCAGAGCGTGGCAGAGCCCCCCATGAAACGCACTTTGTTGCACCTTCCCCGTTGCCTTTCCTTGTTTTCTTTTTTTTTCCTGCCAGACGTTTTTAACAAAATGAACAAGCTGCCTGAATAGGACCAGGAAGCAGAAGGACTACCGGCTACAGGAGCTGCAACAATGCTACTCCATACTTAATTAGCTGTTTGCCAGTTAAAAATAATCAGCAGCTCCACCCAGCAGCCAGCAGGCAAAGCCAAAAAGCAAATGAAAGTCAGTAATGAAGAGGAGCAGGGCGGGAAATACGAGGATGGCCGCCAGTACAAAGTTGCTGCCTTGCCTGCATTTTGTTTGTTATATAAAACGCTGTAACAAATTTTTCATTAAAAGAAGAAATCAAGAGATGCAGGAAGAAAAAAGGGCTGAGACGAGCTGAGAGGGAGAGCTAGGGCCATAAAAAATGGCTGTGGCCAGTAAGGAGTCACAGCAAAGACGGAATAAAAATGAAGAAGAGGATAAAGGAGCCCGGCTCCAGGACGAAGGCAAATTGAAACCATCTCCGGACAAGTTGCAGCAGAAAAAATGAGAAATCTCTGGGATAAGTCTCCGGTCTTCTTAAGAATTTTAAGCTAGAGTAACGCCTCTATTCAAGGCAACTTTCACCTTGACAGTGACTCTTCTATGGCTTTATTTTCAAGCTACATGAAATATATTCATATAAACCAGAACCAGAACCACAAAAAAGTGGATCTCACCCACACCACACAATATGTTGTGACTTCTCCGCTGTGTTCCCTTCCATAATCCACGTTCGGGGGGAGCATCTCTTTGTTATGGTTTCATCTGGCTTAAAGGCGATCCCCCTTACTTTATTAATAGATCAACATAAATGTCGGATCTCGCATTCAAATGCTGATTTCCTCTGTATCCGACCATATATCATCCCCTCTGCCGATCTGTGGGCCCTCATATTACCGACAAATCCCCGGTTCCCCCTCGCGTTACCAAATCTATTAACTAAAGAGCTGGCATAATTAAAAGGCGTTATGGCCTCATCGCTACTATTCCCCATGGTTTATGGCCACGAGGAAGTGGAGGGAAGTGCTCCCATTTCATCATATCCATGACGTCTCGATTTCCCCATTCTCGATCCCATTCCCCAGTGCCAGTTTCAGTCCTCATCCCAAGTCGTCCATTGCTAATGCCATAAATAAAAATCAGTTTATGTGCGGACTCTAAAAAACTTTTCTTTATGCGCTTTACATAAAAATAAACCACACATAGAGTCGGAAAATGAGATGGAGATGGAGGAAAACGGAAGGAGAGGGGGAACTACAGAGAAATAGATGCGAGATGAGGAGGAAAAAATCCGCTCGAACGAACGTGATATCAAGTTTCGAACATAAATCAAGCTCACGCCCCCAAATTCATATTCGTATATACAAGTATGACTATGACTGTACGCCGAGCAAAAGGCAACCGCAAAGAGTTCCCCATATCACATACTATATGTACATACATATATTTATATATACTTCAGTCAAACTCCGGCTGGGAACGCAACTCAAACTTTTGGCCAAAACACTAAAAACAACTAATTTATGACGCCAACGATGGCGGACGGACACACATAGTAAATATTTTTATTAAATATTTTATGGTTTTCATTACACATCGACACCAATTTCAGCTTGTGCTTTATTAAAGCCCATGGAACACATGATGCATAAATAAGAAAGCGCCAAAAGGGGCGGGGGGAAGCCAAGGAATCGGAGCAACTGGAGGGCAAAGAGGGAACAGAAGGCGACTGGCGACAGAGCAGAAATTTCACTTTTCCTAAAGCCAAGTCAGCAAAAATCCCCGCAGACGTCGAATTTGGGATGCAAAAGTCTCGAAGAAGGCCACAAATAAACACAGTGAGAGGCAGGGGTAGGGATGTGGGTGGAATTAGAATATGGCACTAAGGGGATACCCCTCGTAGTAGTTTTTATTGTAACGAATTTTCATAGTACGGTTTTTCCTTTCCTTAAATTCTTTATATATTTAATATTTTAAGCTAAACTTTTAATATTTTCAGAGAAATAATGACCTCATTGAGCCCTTCATTAATTAGCTTTAATTATTTATATATTTCCCATATTAATTTTAAACCATTTTTATATGCTTTACCTTGACTTATTCACTTAAGTTTTAAAGCCCCCTTCAAGTGCTATGAAAATACCCTTTTTCTAGTGGATATACCCTTCTTTGTACACCCTGTAAAACCGACTAAAAAACTTTGCCTTGGCTGAGAAAAAAAAAGAACATAAAAATAATAAAATGTGCGAAATGCTTTTGACAATTTCATTCAATTTCCAACTTATTTCAACAAATTGTTTGACTTTGTCAACGAGACGAAGACGACGGCGAAGACTTGGACGGAGTTCGAGCACCCGAGGAGGTGTTCTTGGTGTTCTTGGTGGGGCTGATGGAACCAGTTTTCAGTCGCGATTTGTCACCGCAGACAAAAAGCAATCACATGTGTGCACAGCACAGCAGAGCACAGCGAGGGTGAGTGTGGATAGCTCCGGGGTCGTGCACCAGAACAACAACAACAAATAAACAGGCTGGCAGAGAGCACAATTGTCTAATTTTAGAATCTTTAAGATACACTCAAAAAGATATCAAGCAGACAGGCTGGAGGCCTTGTCATCGTATTAGGTGTAATATAAAAGTCATTTAATGACATTGACTGACATTTTGATGTTTCATAAAAAGCAACTCGAGCAGACGATGAAGTGGCCCAGAGAGAGACCGAGAGCGAGGGTAAGGAACAGGGAAGGATAGCTCCCTACACACACACACAGGCACAATAGTTTGACAATAGCAATAAAAGGCCTACACACAGATAGAAGACACACAAGGATGCTGCCTCGCCTGCCGAAGGCCTGAGGACTCAGGACTCACTCGTCTCCTCGGGCCTGACGTACTTGTCGTATCGCCATCGCCTTGGCATCTTCATTGTTGCGAGGCTTTTCCCGGGAGCCATCCATCCCCACCTCCCCCCCAGAAGCACCGCCTCTTTCGACAGGCTGGCTGGCAGGCATTATTGCCGGCATTTCCTGCTGCGGTCCATACATTGGCGTGCGAGATTTTCCACATATTCAAAATTAATACGTTCCCTTATTCATATCCTAGACACATTTGAAAGCACGTGCTCCCTCGGCGGCCTTCCGACTGTGAAATGCCAAAATGTGTAGGAGGCGAGATACAAAAGGCGGCAGCGAAATCTGTGCCGCGTCTTCTTTAAAATGTATCCGCACATACTATATATATGGCGGGGAAAAAGAGGCGCCAAAAAGAAGAAGGAAAACAAAACACTTTAAGGAAGGACCCAGCCAGGAAAATGGCAGGCGCAACGGAGCGAGCCAAGGAATTTTGATATATGCATGCTTGAAAAGATTGACTGAGGAAGCCCCGTCCCTGCTCCTGCCATTGTGCCTTATTGTATTGTTTCTAGTTTTCTAAGAAATCTCCGCGGAAGCCCACGTCTGTTGCATTCCAAATGATTCGCAGAATCCCTGCCCAAAAAGGTTTAAAAATTTAACATTTTGTTTGCATAACCTTTGGCTTTAACGCTGTTGGGTTGGGTGTTGATTGCCATAAATATTTAGTACTTTTTTTGAGTGAATTTTGCATCAGAAAACCAACCTCACGAATAATTCAAATTGATTTAAAGAAATATAAGAAAAAGGTTGAATAAGGGCTATAAATTTAACTTTTAAACCAAATTTACCTATCCACTTCAGTTTAAAATTTTTCGTTTTTTTAATGAACTTCTTTTGGCTTCCTCTCCTCCCCCGTTAACCTCATTCCCCCTTATTTTAATATTAGGATTACCTTCTTTATTGTTATTTCAAAATGAATTTCCAATCGATTGGATTTCATTCGGATTCGTTTTCAAGCTACCGAGATTGAGAAATCCGCTCAAGTTACTCGAGCTGCCCAGTCCCCCCACAGCTTGTCTGCTAAACCCTTCTTAAATTTCCATAAAACTCCGGTATTGATGCCACTTAATACCGCCTGTCCAAGCGATCTCCTCCGCTCCCCGCGTTTCAATTAAACTTTGCACTGTTGCACCGGCTAAGTCCGCTTGTTCACAACTTTCCGCCCAAAAGTGGGTCTTCAGCTGGCTGGCTCTTCGCTGTCTAAGCCGCGTTTAAATACCTCGCCTTGATATACCCCGCTAATCTGCATGGCCACCGCCCCGTCGAGTGGCGGGAAAAACCTTTTAGCGTGCATTAACTGTAGCAGACCCACAACAGCGAACTATTCCAAAAAAAAAGTAAGGAAAATAAAGAACTCAGCAGAAGGAGGAGGAGACTGAAATGTTCCTTAAATGCTCGCCGCCTTCTTCCTCCTCGTCAGCTTCTTACGAATTTAATTTTAGCTACATAATTACTTTGTAAACACATGAGCAGCGTGAGGGGAGAAGGGCTACACACAAAGAAATCAGATATCTTTGGTAATGATATTTAAATAAAATAATAATTGGGGTAATTCACATTAATGATATTGCCGGGGAACAAGGAAAGCCTGAAGGTAGTTTGAAAATTTCTTTTATACTTTTTTCCTATGCTCATTATTTTCATTTTTTGGTAATTACAACTTTGGCAAATACTTGATTTTTCTCTTTGTGTAGCAGGCAGTGAAAACCATAAAAACTCCAGACGCGGCTGGGCAAAAACTTAACATTTTTTTCGGCCTCGCTAAAGCCAGGGGAATTGGCCAAGTGCTTGAGCAGCCACCACTCGAATGCACTGCATCTTGGGGTGGTCTCCGATCCGGGCTCCCTACCTCTCATCCCCATCCCCCCGCCCTCCAGCTCAGCCATCCCTTTTGGTCAGCGCGTCCAGGCTGCAGCGTTTCTGGGCTCTGGCGCGGGCTTCTGTCTTGGTCTTTGGGCTCTGACGGGGTGTGTGCAACGAACCAACATAAAAAGTTATGAGTGTCTTGTGAGTTTTGTGGCAAAGTGCGGTTTGTAAGTCCCCTCCCGCTTCTTCTGCTACCTGCAACTTCTGGCTTTTACCTCTGCCTCTTTTCGCTACTTGTTCAAAATTTATGCGGTAAATTCTTAGCGCGCACTTTATGTTCGAAGCAAAAGTTAGGGCTACGTGTAAGATCCACCGACACTCCTCCTCCGCCGCCCCCTGTTTTGGTGGCCACAAAACTATGCCAAGTGTCTGAGAGTCTCGGCTTCCACGGACTGACTCTGTGCTCGTTGCCGTAGCCGTAGCCTGTCGAGCGGATTCCGAGGCTCTCTTGGAAAGGTGATAAATTCCTGGGGCAGGTTGTCCAGGAAACGGCTATATGGGATTGCAATAAAAGGTTTTTTAAAGCGCTCAGGGAGCTGGGAATTGGACATTACTCCGGGGAAAAGATCGATCTTGTCTTGGGTTTTACAACAGTTTTGCATGATCTTTGCTGTTCGCAATGAAAAACTTTATGTCCTGGTAATTAGTGGACCTCAGGCCTTGGCCACTTCTCTCTTATGAGCCACATTTGTTTTTTACAGCCCCCCAGGACATAATTTAGAAGCTGTTAAAAATGTTAATTTGGGTCTTAATTAAGTTTGCAGTAAAAAGAAGGCTTCAAGACAATTTTAAATTGCAAACAGAAAAGGGTTTTTATAGTTTACTTTAGACTTGATGCTAGATAGTGTCTTAAAGCTATATATTATAGCTTTTTCTTTTTATTTTTTTAGGGTTTACTTCACAGAAATTTAAGCTATTAAAAGACCATGCAATATACAAGATGTCCACTTTTAAATAATAAAATAAATTGATTGGTTTCTGTAACATATAAAATAAGCTCTCCCCCTGACCACGTGCCACATACCAGAGTCCTCCTGCTTCTGACAAAATTTAATTGAATGCAGCTCCCCCTAGCCCTCTCTTTGTGCGCGGGAATATCTATCTGTCTTCGCACTCGTCCTTCCAGCAGCGTGTCCTGGGCCGTCCTTGCTGTCCCTGCCGTCTGTTAAGTGCCGCGACGCAAATATTATTAAAGTTTTTGGTGCGTTTCAGCGTGAAATTGATTTTCATACGCCTGCTCGGCCACAATCAAATTGCCGAAGCATGCACACACGTTAAATAGCACAAAAAAAAGAGAGATATAGTATGTGCACACTCGCATCTGCTGTGTGCATACGCACTGCCGATACCCTGTAGGCGGTGGTGGGGCCTGTGTGTGTTTTTAATTTAATAAGTGCGGTGGTGGCCACCCGCGACCCACAATATTCAAATACCCGGAACCTGGAACCCGTAACCCGTACCCCTTAACCCCGGCTTTGTTTCGGATCCTTCTCTGGCATGCAAGTCACATTCTCGATTGCCAATCAGCGTACAATTGAGGCAGCATTAATATGAAAGGGGGTCAGGGGAGGGCCCGGAAGACGAGCAGAAACAAAAAAAAAATAGGGTTTGGGGGGGAAAAAAGATTTCCCGTTGACATTTAACAAAAAAATATTACAAAAATAAATCTGTGGGCTTGGCGAAATGCTGCTGGTAAAAATAGTGAGCAACGAGTTGCAAATAACAAACACCGAGATTTGATTTTCATGCACGTATACTTGCGTCAGGTGGATAGTGGCTTAGTTGAGCGGAACGTGCATGCGGTTGAGGTGCAGCTACCAAACTGGGTAAATGGGTAATGCTTTAGCCAGGGAAATGGATACACAAATCGGTGGAATAGAGAGAGCTATGAGCTATGAGCTCTGAGATGATGATGCTTCTGCTTCTGCTGCTACTCGGAAGAGGAGTTAGCGAAGGAAATCATTAATGACTTCCTTTTGCTCGAAAGGGAGAAGCCCACCCAAGAGAGCCATTTGCTACGCGCTGCGTCTTCCGTTCAGGAAATCAACCATAAGCCTTAAAAAATAAAAGCGGATATAGCCAGGACCAAGTTTTATTTGCCATTAGAAACTAACCCCTTTTCTTTTGTGAAAGGAGCAAAAACAGATCCCTTCCAATACCAGAAAATAAGAGCCGGAAAAAAGCCATCTCCAGCAGCATTGATTTCAAATGGCAGAAGCAGCAGCATAAAATTGTGTTTTTCTCGATCCGAATTCAGGCTAAAAAGGACTGGCCAACGGCATGCAAATGACTCCCCCCATTCCCCCCTCCTCCCACGCCACTAATCAAAACTAAATGCACAAAACTAATGCCATTAATTCCAGTAGACAAAATCCGAATGCAAACGGAGAGAGAGCGAGAGCAGATCGCTCGGCTTTTTGGCTGCCATAATTGACCCACATCATTAGCCCAAAGGAAATGAGCTGCTGCTGCTGTTGCTGCTGTATGGAGCTCCGAAAAACTGGGTTTTCCTTTTTTTTCTAGCAGCCAGGACTCCGCTGCTTTGATGCTTCCAACTACAAATTACTCGACGGGTGAGGGAAACTGAAAATGAAAATGGGGGAAAGCACCGACTTGAGCTGAGCTCTGGGAAAAAAATTTTATTTTGCCATACTTCAAATGAAATTATCTGCACTTTGAATGGGGACCGGGTGAGGGGGGAGATGCTGCTGCTGCTGCTGCTGCTGACTGCAGTTTGTTGTGTGCAGCTGTTGAAAAGGGGGTCATGTGCAGGAGCACCTCCTGCAGCCTGCATCCTGAATCCTCCTTATGGCAGCAGCTCACGCACACTGGTAATTTGAAATGAGAAAAAAAGGAGAGGCGAAGAGGCAAGGCGGGCCGGTGACTCCTTGTTTGTACAGTCCAGCAGGGCACCTAACCCACAAGCCCCTGGAAGTCCCCCAATGCTTTATGTGCTGTCCTTGCCTTGGCAGCAGCTCCTAGCTTCTAGCTTCTCGAACAGCTTCCCCCTTTGCCAGCACAAACACAACCAAATTACTTTGCATAACCATGCAGCTTCAATGGCAGCAGTCTGTGTGTGTATGTGTTTTATAAAGTAAAACAATCCTGGCGAAAACGAGAAACTTGGGACTTCATGATGGGGCACTTAAACTAGTTCAAAAATTTTGCTGCTGCTCCGTCAACGGCTTTCTTTTCGCCGCTTTGCTATCATGTCAACCGAGGGCACATATTCACAGGAGCAGGAGCCGGAGGAGTGGGTTTTGTAAATAAAAACATGCTCTATGCCACCATATATGCTTTATATATATAAAGAGGAGTTTTTGGGGGTGGAGAAGGACACCTCCGTGCGGGTTTTGTTTATGGTCTGGGCCTCATGTGTGTGTGAGCGGGGAAGCATTTTATATTCCAGGACGCTGGGCGAACTATACTTTGCTTTATGGCACCCCAAAGTACACACTGTCTGCTGCAAGTCCGCACACACTAAACACACTGCACTGCACTCCAGAACTATCCTGCTGCGTCTGGCTTCGATTTTTGTTGACCTTCCTCTCGAGGCTAGAAGCTCTCCGTTTCTCGAGAGTTTGTTTTCCAGAAGTTCACTGTCAGTGGCGATGGGCTACCCTGGATCCTGGGATGATCTCGCAGCTGGTGCCACTGCGGGATCTATGAAGCGGCGGCAGCAGGCCCCGTCAACCAACCCAACCAATTACAAGTAAAAAACTTTCCGCTAGCATAATTCCGTCCAGTTCGCTGGGTATTTTCACTTGGCTGCTCCTGCCAACACCTTGGGTCGAGGGTCGAGTGCCGAGGGGTTGGGAACCCTAGTTCCATCTAACCCTAAGCCCTCCGACCGAAGCTATTTGTATGCAAACCTCGGAGTCCTAGAGTGAGGGGTTGCGAGTACCACGCCCACAGCTCTTACTCCTGCTCAAGAACCCTGTGAACCCTGCTCGAGTTCGGTCTCCTTTTCGTTCTCGGCTCAGCATCCCCTTGGCACCTTGGAAAAATATATACCAAGGAGCTGATGCTGCTGCTGCTGCTGCTGGGGCTGCTTCTCCTCCTGAATTTACCTTTAATGTCATTTTGTTGCATTTTTATTTATTTATTATAGTGTCGCCTCCTCCAGGACTTGCCCAGCTTCCTCCCCGCCGTCGCTGATGCAGCTGCTCCGCTGCATCGCACGGGTACTTTGTTTGGCACTTTATTTATATTTAAATTTGTACCTCAAAGAGTGTTTAGTTTCGCCTTGAGCTTAACTTATTTTCCTACGGTCGGAAAAGTTTTATTTTCTTTCCTTTTCTCTTTTTTTTTTAACTTTTTGTGTGCTTCTTTGCTTGTGGCCAAGAAATATTGTCCTGCCAGGCGAGATAACTTGTTGTCGTCGGCACAGAAAAAGAGACAAAACTGATTGTCAAAGGCAGCACCTGATAGCCAGCACCGCCTGCTTCCTCTGCGGTTGCTCCTCCTCACCGAAAGCCAAGTTTTCGGCGCGGCTTCCTGTTCGATATTCAAAGAGCTTCCCGAGAGTAGGTGGAGGCAGAGAGAGAGCTATATAAGTTGGCCAAAACTTTTTAATCAACTACAGCTCAACTCACAGACGGTTGGGCATTCGCAGCTACTAATTCCTGGCCAAAACGGCCAACCCTGTGGCCCCCATCGTCATCGTCATAGAGGGTGCCTTCAGAGGTTGCCATTTCATAAACTTTAATCGAAATGTTTTACTTCCAGCAACGAGCACGAAACTTTCGCCACTTGCCAACCTGGGGGGAGGAGGAGTGAGTGTCTGTCACCTCGTGGATCTCCCAATCTCCCAGCCAGGAATCCCCCAGCTCGCCTGGCGCTTTTTCACTATTTATCATTGTCAACTTGAGTGCGACGTTTGGCGCTGCCACTGATGGTGATGTCGGGATGCTGGGCTGCTGCGATGCTCGGTTGGAAACCGGCAACTGGTAACTGGTAGCCGATGCAGGCGACGCTCGCCGGCTCCGTTGATTTATCTTTCCGCTAAGCAGATGTAACATTATACGCCACAAATACATCCGCCGTCTGCGACGCCATCGTTGCCGTCCGCTGACAACTCTAGCCAGGATGTGGAGGGAGATGCCCAGAGATGCCCAGGGGTGCAATATTTCGTACGTTGTCAAATGGGCAAAGAAGAGACCCGAAAAAAAAGCAACCGAAATAACCCAAACCCACTGGGTCGGACCCAATGGTCAAAGTTTCAAGAGGAATCCATCTGAGGCTGTGGCTACCTGAAAGAGGTTTCGACGGAACCAGTGACATTTCATGTTTTTTGGGTACCGCACATCATCAAGGGTGAATTCGCTTTGTTTCGAGGTAAGATGAGACATCGGGAAAATGTTAAACACCAAAGTGATGGCCCTAACTGAGGGTCGCCTTGCTATTTGGAATTGGTTTGAGATGATTCCTTTGAAATTTGACTTATAAATTGTAGAGCTTGTATACTAAAAGATCGTATATATCAGCGAATTTAACACGCTTCTATTTCATTTAATTTGTAGTTATTTTTTAGCCTTAAACTCCTGTCTCTTTAGTAGTTCCTCTGGAGTCTTCCCCACCCAACTATTGGCAGAGTATCACCGCACTCGCATACTGCGGCTGCCTCCCCCGAAGCCATAACATTCTCTTTATCTTTGGCTGGTGTTTAAATTTTTTAACAATTGCCGCCAGCAGCAGCACAAAAATGTCGAACAAAAAACACGAAATAAAAAAAACTACAAAAAAAGAGAAGCGAACGAAATAAATATAAAAACTTCCCAGCAAAGCGTCGGCAGGTCAAAACCTGGGCACGGCCTGGCCAGAAAGAGACTGTCCGTCGGTAGAGATTCCATTCCTGGACGCAGACAGGCCAGAGACTCCCCCCAGCACACAGTGTTGTTGCTGTTGCTACGAGTATTATATTTATTATTATTTTGCGATTCAAACGAAGTGATATAAATGTGTCACGTTTTGCGAGTTCACACATAGTCCGCTCCGCTTTGCTCTGCTCTGCTCCGTGCGGCCCCACTTCACTCCTCTGGAGATCTAAAGATCTGCACAGACACCATACAGGTAAGAGGTAAGAGCAGCAACAACAATCAGCTAACACCAACACCAACGCCTCCTTTTGTTTTCCAGTTCAGCCCCTCACGCTTAGCCAGCTTTACTCTGATTTTGAATACCCTCAAATTTAAAGTATTTTGATTAAGTCAAAGTCTAAGTCTATTCAATACTATTAATTCTTGAAATGTCTAGGTTAACTCTTTATAATTTGTTATAACTAAATGCTTTCAATTCACATCTTTTATTTCCTAGGTAATTACAAAATAAACTCTTTACAAATCCTCTTCAATTATTCAACAAAAATTCATTATAAAAATATAAAGCTAAATATGTACATCGCAGTCTTTGTCAGAAAAGGAAACTTTATTCCAACTAAATTATTTAGAAGGGTATTCCAAACTTTGGCCAATGATTCAGTTTCATTTTGCTCTTTTGTGCTCTGTTTGGTTTTCTTCGGGGGGTTTTTGTTTCTGTTTCTTTTGAAAGTTTGCGCAACAATTTCGTGAGCGCTGGAAGATGATTTGTGTTCCGAACTCGGGCTTGGACTATGGTAACTTGGGACTGGCCGGTCAAGCGGCCACTGTGACTCTCCACTGGCTCGATGCCCCATCTGATACACGTCCAGCGGGCGTTTCAACCAGTCCCCTCAGAGGCCAGCATCCAGCATCCAGCATTGTTCGGACTTAATTCTGTTGTTTTCTGGACTCTGCATTGTGCTTGGAGTCAGACTTGGACCGGCTTCTTTGCATTATTCCTGGCACAGGACCGGACCGGGTATCAGTTACTGCTGATCAGCATTAGCACCTCTGGTGGAGGCCTCGCCTCGTGAATTGCCCGTACGTGTTGGTTATGAGGAAAAGGCCATTGTGCATCCCAAAGATACACGAGTTGGGGGCCATCATCGTCGTTGAGTCGTTGTCGTGGTGTGCGAAATTATGTGCCATCATCGGGAGAGGAGGGAAAAATGTGCAGTGACTATCTGCCGGTGTTCCAAAACTTAATTCAAGCCAGGCCACGGCGCTGGATTGATCCATGTGTGCCAGACTCCGACGCGAACTGCATCTAATTTGTGATAATCTGTGGGAAGTGCACATGTACACATAGAGAGATACTACAGATACTTTACCATATAACCGGCTGACTCCAATTGCAATCGGACTAGAGC
Source organism: Drosophila mayri (assembly GCA_008042485.1). Lineage (NCBI taxonomy): Eukaryota > Metazoa > Arthropoda > Insecta > Diptera > Drosophilidae > Drosophila > Drosophila mayri. The sequence goes on along the minus strand of VNJN01010315.1, from coordinate 140,801 downwards.
AGTTGTGGGAAGATTTCCCAAGAAGCTCTCCGCATGCAGCGAAGGCGAAGACAGGGCATTCAGGCAGATGGGAAAGGTGTTGATAGTCGGCTTAATTATGATTATATAATGAAATGATTGCCAAAGAAACAACATATGTACGGTGGTGTAATTCGACGAGGATTGAGCTGATTAACTGCACTTGATTGGTAGTTGCGGAACATGGGGAAGTGTTTAAGGAAAGCAATTGGATGGAGATTGATCTATCACAGAGCTGAATATAGTTAAGTGGCTAAGAGAGAGACTATGAATGTATTAAATAATAAAAAAATAATGCAATTATTATTTCACATTTTAAATAAATGTGCAAGAGAAAGGATATATAATATATTTATAGATTTAAACTTTAGTAAAGCCTTTTTCTTTTCCCTAATATTAATTCCCTAAAATTCTAGCATTTGTAAATATATTTATAGAATTGTTTTATCCTTTTTAGGCTCTTTACAGAGGCAAGTCCTCCCCCACATCATCAATCCATCTAATCCGCTTCGTGAGCATTTGCTCCACTTTCACCTTCACTCGCTCCACTCGATTCCAATTGAAATTCCGTCAAAGTGTGTTTAACCCAAAGAAATCCCAATCCCACATGTGGCCCATTATAATTGGGCTTAGCCCCCGCTCCGCCCAATCCCAATTCCAGAGACCTGCGTTGCCTTGGCAGGCAGACAAACCGCAACCCAATCAACTTTCTTGCTGCCAACCCCATCACACTAATTGTATGTCCTGGCATAGGATTTGCCTCAATCCCATCCTGCAACCCTTCGGCCTACCTGTCGTTTGTTTTGTAATGCAAATCTTTTTGCTTTCATCTGCTTGTTATAAATCGAAAGCTATTAACCAAAAAAAAGGGAAGGCAAGAAAAGGGGAGAACTCCAATTTCTATGCCAACTGTGCGCCCTTCGCCCCAATGTCCTTTGTGGCATGTGTGTGTGTGCTCGTGTTATTTGCATTTGAATCATTCGTTTGTGCGAAATCAGATTAAATCGCATAATCGAATCTGATGCTATATACACATGTGTATGAGCGAGGGGCCGCACTATATAGAAAAACGATGACAAAGAGCCAATGCAGGCGCAGGAGCAGCCCATCAGATGGACAGCAGAGCAGGAGAAACACCAAATAATAAAAAATCGCAGGAAGAAAAAATTTATGTATTGTATAAAAATCAATAGCGATGGGAGGCATTGAAAATCCTATGCACATAAACCCGGGCACGTACAAAACGTTTCTGGCTCCTGGTTTCCCAAAAAAAAAAACAAAAAGAGAGAAGACAAGGTGGGGAAAAAGCAACCACAGGAGCTCCCAAAGTTATACCAGACACATGCGGCGGGAAAATACTTTTCAAAGTGAATCAACAAAGTCGCAAAAAAAAACGAAGAGCAGAAAAAGGGTTGAGACTGAGAACTCCTGTTGAATCCTTCGGATTCAGGAATCTGTTTTTGTCTCAGCTGATCGGGACCGCTGAAGTTGGCTTGTTGAAAATTCAAATTAACTCGATCATAAAAGCCAAGATGAGACCCAGTTTGGGAACCCTTCAAAATCCGAGTCTAAATCCAAGTCCTCATCCCCAAGAAACCCTCCTTGTTTGCCTTACACTTTACGCTACATTTTAACTTCAAATTAAGTTTGTGTGCACGTAGCAAACACAACAACAACAACAGCAGCAAAAGGAAAACCTTTTTTGCCTTTGATTTTCCATTTCTTTTTTGGCCTGGCTTGCACTTTTTTTCTCCTGTGCCGCCTCAAGTGGCCTCAAACAGCATTCGAGTTCGACTTCTTCGCTCGTCTTGGTTTCTGTGAAAATAGTTCGTTAGCCTTTCCAAAAAAAGAAGGAAAAACTAAATTGTGTACCGCCCCCCTGCACCCCCTCTTTTGCCATTCAAAAAAGGGCAAAAGACTTTTCGGAGTCAGTGTATTGGGGGGGTGATTGGTTTTGAGCGAACCAAATTATTGGCATTTACTTCTCGTTTTGACTTTGTGCGCTGCGAAAACGTCACAACTGAAGCATCTAATGCGCTTACCAAGTGGAAGGAGGGAGAGCGCGAGGAGGGTGTAGTTCATGGCCCAATCTTAATGCCGCCTAATTAGCAGCCTGAATGCGCTAAGACTACAAAAGCAGCCAAAATCAGCAAAGGCAGCCCGGCAGGACGAGCGATAGGAGAGACCGAGCTCTCTCGGGAACGAACCAAAGTTTTTGGCAAATTGAAAATGCGCAAAATGACTTTGACCAAATCCCCGGTGCCAATTGGCAAGTTACAATAGCCACACAGCCAGCCAGCCAGCCAGCCCGTGCTGTCTGGGTCTGGAAAATGCTGAGTGAGCGGAAAATGGCACAAGGAAATGCCCTGCAAAAGAGCCAAATCCTGGGAATAGTTTGGATTGATGCAATAATTGAATGTTTTCGGAGAATAATAACTTGGATTTTAGTTGGATTTATCAGGAGGAGAAAAAGGGTAGTAAGATTGCAGACAATTAAGCCATTAATCATTATAAACTAAACATTTGTTTTAATTTAAAAATAAATAAAGTACGATTTTTAAATCACCTTTAGGATAAATGCACTCTTATTTATTTTTATAATTTGTTCCTTACTTTACTTTATTCCTTAGTATTAATTTGAATACTCATAAATTTTCATTATAAATATTTTTTATATTGTTATATATTTCCAAATCATTCTCTCCCTAGAAAATAACCCTTTTGAAAATCTGTTAAATTTCACCACATATGGCTTACCTTATTCTGATCCTCTCAGATCAGTTACATTATTTGCCAACTCGCAGTTTGCCAATTAACTAAAGCCAGAATTTCCATCGCCTTTCCCCTGGGCTAATCCCAAACTCCATTAAACCGAGAGAATTGAAACATCGAAGTGAGCAGGCAGTCGGCGATCTACATTTATGACATTTCGATTGTTTGCCAATGATTTGCCAGCTCACTGGATGACCCAGCTAAATTATAAACACCGTGCTCATATATGGTATATCCTTCGGTAGGTCCTGTCAAACCCCCTGTCAATGCCATTATACCCGCTCTGAGAAAGGCACTCTGAATATGTGGCAAATCCGATCCGAAAACCGGCAGAAGCATCTAGCTTACCATCCATCCATCCCCTGAGAACACATTCCCCGAACATTCACCCCTCTCCCTCGGCAGGCAGATCCTCAGCTGTTGTTGGCTTTGTTTCGTATTCTTTTTTTGTTCAATTTGAATGATTTAACATAAAGCGAAAAGGTAAAGCCGAGCGGCAGACACACACAGGAACACCCCTTGCTAAATCTGTTGTGCTATTGTTGCTTCTTCTTGGGCCTTATAAGTGCGATTTCGATTCTCCAACTCCAGGTCCGAGGCTGCGGCGGCTGCGACTGCGACTCCTTGCAACACGCGGCCAGAAAACTTTAACAACCAACAACAAGCAGCAAGACAGCCAGGCAGCCAGCGAACGAACGCGCGCAAATAATTTCAATCGTCGTGAATCATGAATAATTCAAAATCATCATTACCAACACCTTTTGAGCCGGGCCTGGGAAACAGGATGAGCGGCAACAGGGGCACTGTTGGGGGTTCAGCACGCGGAGTGTTGCCCAAAATGTTCACACTTCCCAGAGGCTGGCAAGCTGGCAAACAACACAACTTTTGCTCAATCCGCAGTCAGCGCTTCGAGTGGACAATGGTGCGGGTGCGGGTGAGGGCGATGGCGATGGCGTGGCTGAGGGTGAGGGTGAGCGTGAGGATACGCGAAGCAGGAGGTGTGGAAGGAGGCAGAGGTGTAGGGCAGGAGATGCCGCTCAAGTGCTAAAGTGAGGCGGATTACCAAACCAGCAAAAGCAAAAGCAAAAGCTGAAGCTGAGGCTGAGGCTGAAGCTGTAGCTGAAGCTGAAGCTGTGTAGCAACCACCAAAGCGTTGACTACTTGTGCAGCACCCAAAAAAAAAAAGAAAACACCGAAACAACAACTGAGCGGCAACAAAAGAAAAAAATAAATACGGGCAGGGAAAGGTAACTCTTAAGACCGAAGCCAGAAATACCCTCTGAAGTTATGAACCCTTTTTTTTAGATTTAATTATTATAAGTGCGGTAGGGACACGATTGACAGAAACCTTATAAAACATAACAAAGAATAGACATAATTATTCAGGAAATTCAATTAGAAAAAACATAAATGAAGAGGCAGTATAGGCATAAGATTATTTATTAGCTTTTTTTTTGATCATTTAATACTTTCAAAAAATGTTATTCTACATTTTATTTAAAAGAACTATCACAAAGAAAAGGCTCTTAAAAGGCAATCTTAAGACTAATTTAAAAATATAATTTAATAAGTTTTAAAAATCCAATTAAACTTTCTTAATCAGTAAGTTTTCCTATCAATATTTCCTACTCCTTTCCAATCATTCTTCTTATTTTTTCACTCCAATCAAAATACCCTTTCACAGGGCATACAAAAACTGAAACAACAAATACAACGAACAACACCTCCGCCCCCTTGGCACGCCTTAGTTTGAGGCTGCCGCTTCAGCGTCTATTGTATTCCATCGTCGAAATATGAGGCACGACTCTGGCATTAAACTTCAAAATAAAAAAATAACAAGAAAATAAAACGAGCGCTGCAAAATGCCAAAATGCAGCCGTGGCGAGGACTCTGGTGTTGGCCAGGCCAAGAACAATAAAATGAGCACAACACCAGCGTTGAAAAAAAAACCAAAAAAAATACAAAAAGGGGCAGGAGGAGCAAGGAAAAGATAAGCAGACGGAGACGAACGATGGATGCTGCCGAGGATGAGGACGAGGCATGGTAGATGCTGGAGCTAGATGCTGCTGGGAGCCACTTCAGACTTGGGATGTGCAAGTGTTGGCCAAGAAATAAAAGTTGCTGACCTTAAGCCAAGTCTTTGTCTTTGTCTATGCTGCAGCCAAAGTAAAGTTTTATTTTTTCCCCATTTTTCCCCCTCCTCTGGTGTTTTTTGTACATTTACAAGGATATGAGGCAAATACGGAAAGTTGTAGCGAGCTGCAGTGGCAGCTGTTTAATAAGTTCGAGCAATTAAAAGTGTTTTCAAAGGTGCTGCTCCGCGGAGGAACTTCTGCTTCAGTCGTAGACATTAATAGGCGCATAAAATTGAAGTGGCGGGGGCTGTGCACCGGCTTATGGCGTTGGCTTAACGATGTGAGGATCATAAAGGCGGCTTAATGATGCCACGAGAGGATCTCGAGTGGCTTGGGCCTCCTCTCAGTTTTGTTGCAAGCGGATCTTGGCCGCCAGATAAGTTGAGAGGTGAAGGTGGCCCAAGCACGATCCATGTCGTACAGCCATTAATGGACCCTCAGCGTCCTTCGGCCAAATTATTCCCTCAACTTCAAGTTTGAGAATAAATTGCCGGCCGTCGCTTCACTTTCCGTTTCAAAATATCAAAGCCAGACCGGACTCCGGCCTCGGGTACATTAAAAGTGCCCCGAAAACAAAATCCCACATCAATTTGGGTCATTAAAGTTCCGAGGAACACAACAAAACAAAAAAAACAACTCGCCGCCAAATGCAGCCATTAAAAGTGCCAAACAAAATAATTTCCAATGGCGATGGCGGGGAGGCAACAACAATCAACTATTAAAAAAGGTAGAAGCGTAAAAAAGTGCACACAAAAATCAAACATAAAATTAAATTAATGGCCTAAACACTCACCCGCATCTACCCGAAACTTTTTTGGCCGAAAAGCAGCCAGAAAAAAGGTTCAATCCGTGGGCATTAAAATTATGGAAAAAAGTAAGGGAATATTTCTTTGAGCTCCGATATTTATATACATAAGCATATATATAAATTGGATGTTTACGAGGATATTTCCCCCGATGTTTGTTTATGGCCGGACTTTTATATGGCCAGCTGGCGGGTAGCTTGGACCCCCTCCAATCCCCACCAGCCGAAGATAAACGTTCCCATCGCTAATTTGAGTCTTTGTCACGTCTTACCATATGGAAATATTATTTGTAAATACTTTTATGTTCCGTACGTGCCCAGGACAGGGGGTGGCCGGAGAGTATGTGCCATGTCCGGAGTACGGAGTACGGAATACGGATACGGGGTCACTCCGGAGACCCCCAAACACCGACGAAGTGCCAGAGTTCGACTTGCTTTTTATTGTGGCGACGAAATCAAATAAAGCGCTTCGAGTGGGTGCGGAAGCCTTCGTGCCCTCGTGCACAAGTATGAAAAATGTATATTGCAAATTTTGGTAAACGCAAATCCCTCCAAGAGGCAGAAATGTCATCGTAAAATTGCCAGACGGCTTAGCGACGGAGCAGCGAATAAATAAAAATTATTTCCAGATGACATATCAACGCGACTCGCCGTTCGCTCGCTCTGCTCTGCTGACACCTTAAAACCCAAATGCGCTTATAATACAAAATGTTGTGTGTGCCCCTGAAGGAGCAAAGTCCTTGGTATAAGAGAACCAAAAATAAAATAAGCGGACCCAAATCCAGACCGGTACAAATTGAAACGTTGAAGAAATTACAAAACTCGCCAGACCCGGGGACCGGGGAGACTCGAAAAGGAAGTCGCAGAATCAGAAGAAGGACCGGAGGCGAATCGCAACTGTCAGTTGCCTGGGCTCCCCGTCTCAGACGTCAACTTAACGTGAATAATTGTCTAAATCCCAACGACAAACACTTATTGTCCTGGATTAGCAGGCAGTCGGCGAAGGAGGGAGACCCAGAGATAGGGACATAGAGAGCGCAGATGGAGGAGGTGGCTTCGCACCAGAAGCCCAAGGACTGCGTGTAAAAAATGAGTGGCAAAAACTTTGCCATTTTTTTCACTTCACTTTTTTTTTGTTCTTTACGCCACAGACTATTTCAGGGGATAGTTGGGCATATTAGTTGAGTGTTTAAGAACTAAAGGTAGGACTGAGGCTACTGAATTTAGAGGAAAATGCTAACTAAGCGTAACTAGGAATAGTCTCCAGTGATATATTTCCTTCTCCGCCTCGGATATTTGCCAATTAGATTCCAGATAAAGTTCACAGAGCATTCCCTAGTCGTGGCCCCCGTGCCTGTCCCCGAGGTCAGTTCAGCTTCAGCTCGGGGTTTTCCCCAGGTGGCTGAGAGCAGTCCGGACCGGTAAGCGTTTTAAATTTAACAAGCTACCTGGAAAGGATATCCACCATGGACAGAATCAGGACTCGAGTATATAACGAAGAAGTTTCAGCGTCATCGCCCCAGCCTCCCAGCTTTCTTTTCTCTGTTTACCTTCTGCATTTCCTTGCGTTCAATTAATTTGCTCACAATTTGGATGGCAAAAGAGGGGTAGCTATATATATTTTCATATATATATAGGTATATATCTCTCAACTCAAAGACAAAAAGCAAACTTTAAGTAGCAAAAGTAGCGGGCACAGCTAAGAAAAAGAGAAACCATAAGGGAGTCGGGAGTCGGGAGCCGGGAGAACTCAATATGTAAAGCGGCATTGTGGAAAAGTTTCACCAGCAAAAAAGAGAGATCCCCTGTGGAGGCGAAAGTTGGTCCAAACTATCCGTGAAACCCCTTCGCAAGTCACAGGACCCAGCTGCCAGCAGCAGCTCCAGGCTCCTGGAGCTCTCCTTCAGGAGGAGCTGCAGCAGCAGGTGAGCATCGGCAACTTTTCGATTTCATTGCTGACATGGCAAGTGCGTTTTTCAGACCGAGAATGCATTATGGCAGCAGCAATTGCAATGGCTCACCATGTGTGCCGAGTCACAGCTCTGCAAATTGTTAGACATTCGAGGTTATTTTCAAGGAAAGTGGAGTTAAGTACGCTTCAATTGGATTCAATAATGAAGAAACTGCTAGTCAAGAACATCCTACACCTTTACTAAATTTTAAAGATAATGAAAATACAGAAAAAATGATTTACAAGATGGGATAATTATATATTGTATTCTCTTCTGGGAATTCTAATCACCTAACCTTACTTTAGCGGTTATTTTCACCAGGAGTAGGGTTCATTTTCAAGCTAACTATTTTATGTTAATTTCGATATATGTATGTGTATGCCAAGCAGGACCCTAAATCCAAACACGCTTGATTCATGCTTCATTAACTTCATGACCGAAATTTCTTAATTAAAAACGAGTCCAGCCGCCGTCGTCGGGGATTGCATTCAATCCAAACACAATCCGAATTCGTTTACAATTGCCAGTTGGCTGCAAAGGATTAGTTTCAGATTTGTTTACCTCTCTAACAAGGAGCTAGCCGAATCAAAAAAAGGGGCACCAAAAATAACCCTAGCGCCGAAACCGGTTATCAGAGTTTGGTATTTCGAAAGGGACGAACCTACCTACCACTGGCTACCGACTACTCTGATATATGAGCAGCCAGGCAGGACGAAACTTATACCGAGTCTATGCAAATCTCGGGCAGAAAGGGACAAAGTTTTTAACACACCGTGCAAAGCCCAGGCTCGGACAAAAAGGATATACGAGATGATATATATGCAAATGCCATTTGAGAGGGTCGTTGTGGGTGTGGGTGTGGGTGAGGGTCCATTTCTGAGGCGAGAACTTTGCTACTGCTGCTGCTGGTAATGTCCTTCAAGCCTACGAGGGTCCTGTGCCGGGGACGGCGAGCTTTTAAAACTTTCTAGCCTGCTGAGGAGCGCCGGCTTTAAGCACAACGAATTTCAATTAATAGCCAAAGACAGACACACACACACACACTCTCCGGAGCCGAGAGCCATTTCCTGCCAGTGTCCCTTAGCCACGCCCACTTCCTGCCTGCCTGCCTGCTGCCTGCCTGCCGCCCGTCGGCTGACACTAAGCCCAAAGGCTACAATCAGCTCAGCTGTGTGCGGACCACCAAGTTCACTAGACAATTTATTTTTGCTTTCGATTTTCCAAGCTGTCAGTTCACGCTTAAATGCGCACAGTTCAATTTAAAATGGGTAGCCCAGGACATGCACAAGGATACGCCTCTGTCAGTTGCTAGCTGCGGAGCGCTCTCGCTGTATCCGAGTTTCTCTGGGCATCTCCTGTGTATCTGTGGCTGACTCCGCCGCCTGCAGTCGCAGTCGCACTCACAAACTGGGTTAAGAGGTTGTTATCCTTATGCCGTGTTTTTGAAAATAGGCAACTTCGCAGCAGTCTCCTCGTCCTGCCTGCTAACCGCCCCTGGTGGCCTGTTTGTGATGCCCCTGCCTCATATCCGCTGCAGACACACGAAACGTCCTGGCTGCCAAACCGCAGAGGGAGCGGGAGAGCTCTCTGCCTCTCTCTTTCTCTGTGATGATCACAAGGATGCCTCGTGATGATGAAATTATGAGCGCAAAAGCATTTGCATTCATTATGTATGAATTTTTTCATTCCCCAGCTGGTATGTTGCTCTAGAAATTAAACTAACGCCGCTCGTTAGTCTCAGTCGCAGCTCCGGATGGGCTGTTATATGGCTATAAGGCTGTATATGGAGCGGTCTGGAGGGGGTCTGTGGGAGCGGCAGCTGCTTAAATGCAATGCCACAAAAGCGTTAATGGGTTTTTTCGCATTTCTTTTGCAATTTTCATTATTATTTACACTTGGTAATGCGTTGCGTACGCGAGTTTATGCCCGAGTGCGGTCTTTGTAGGGCACACAATATGCTATTTGGATTGCTAATTGAAGAGTGAACCGAGCTCAAGAAAATAAGAGCAGTCGAGGAACATATACATATATTTTCCATAAAAAAAAAATATACATTTTGTAAACAATGTCAATGGGAACTTATAAAGCCTTTAATATTGTAATGAAAATATGAAAATATTTATAACATTTTAATGAAATTCAACGATTAAATAAGTTAATTTTTGGTCATACATAAAACCATTTAGTAGCATTCCATTCACCAGACAAATAAACCACATAACTTTGATAAATCACTCTCTTAAAATCATACACAAACCCTTAACGAGCCACCCTAATACGAAAAATTCCTTTGAGTGACATTTTTGCGGAGACAAAGACCAAGAAATGAACCATTTATAACTTTATTATCGCCTGCCCATTGTTGATAACTTCCTTTTTGTGTGTTAAATGCATTCAAATTCTAATTTTCCCCAAGCCAACTTTTTACACAAAAAAAAAGGTGAAAAAAGGAGATGCTGCTGGCTAAGGTTCTCGATTCTCAGTGCTCGGTTCCAGGTCCTAGCGTGTCCTGGTGGTAGCAGGCGGGCCACTTTTTTCTTGTGCTAAATGATTACACTTAACTAGATTTGCATATATTTAAACATTTCCTTATGCGCACGCAACACGAATTGTGTGCACGTGGTTCTCGGCACTCGCTGCTCCGCCTGAGTCCTGTGTGTGTCCTGTGCACAAAAGGATTATTAAGGAGCTTCATATGTAAATGAAAACCAAATGCACACGACGTCGAGGACGAGGACGACAACGACGACAGATGAGCGGAGGCTGCCGAGCGGAGGCGGAGGAGCGAGACAGATAACCTGGAAGCCACAGTTTGGCAAACACAGCAGCGGAGGAGCAGCAGGAGTCGCAGTCGCAGAGCCAGACACTGTTTGGCCAAGGATCCAAAGGGGAATCCTGCAGAGTGTGCGTGTGTGTATGTGTGGGGTGGCTACCTTGCGAGCCCGGCTAGAAAGTAGGTGAAAGCCAGAGGCAGACGGAAAGCCAAGTGGAGCTCCCATACCCGTTCGCTCGCTCCCTGGCTCGCCTCGTTCGTTGGCCCGTAATTTATGCTTAAGATAAAGTCCTTGAATAAATACATGGAAAATCCTTTGAAATTGAAATTAAATACGAATATCATCTTTTTTTTATACATATACGAGCGAGACAGCGATGGAGACGGAGAGATGGAGGCCCGGAGAGTTGCAGACAAAAGGCAAACGGGAAATGAAATTAACATTTGAGTGCGCTTTCCCAAAATTAAACGAGACTCCAACTGGGCTCGCATCGGAATGGAGTGAGTCCTTGGGGTCGGTATTTATTTATTGAAGCTTCTTTTGTGGGGGGGGCAGGGGCTTTAGATATGTGAGCCATCTTATTTAGCATTTTTGGCATTTTGCTCGGCTTAGTTTCGGGGTGAAACGCACATAGATTTTGTGTGGCAAAACATTTTTCTTAGCCATTTGCCATATGAAATTAATTTTACAGTCAGCAAGCACATCTGCAGCTTTCTGTGGCAACTAAGCCGAGAAGCAATTTAAGGCGAATTTATTTTTTGGGAAATAAAGGAGAGGAATGCAGAGTGTGTGGAGTTTGGAGTGCGGCTTTGCGGTTACCTCTGGAAATTTGCAGGGAAATTGGAGAACGTGCCACTGCGGGGATATATTCTTTTAATCTGAGGCGTTTAGCAGACGGAGACCTTTTCGAGCGACGAACCTCAACTGTTGCATGTTCCTTAACAATTCTATAGTTTGCCCCGAATTTCCCATTTCTATTTCTTCCATTGTCTGAGCTTACAGTTTTCCCAAATTAAGTTGTTTCAGCTCTGAGCTTTCACAATTCAAATTTAAATTCTAGTTAGCTCTCTCGATCCCCTAAAGAATTACATATTAACAATCCTCTTTGTGCTCGAATCTGCTTTTCATTTTCATTAAAATTAATATTAATTTTACCTGAACACACACACATACATACACTGGTTTAAATTGCATTGCCACAACCGAAAAATCCCATTGAAGTTGCAGTTTCATTTGTGTTGCAGTTTTTCAGCTTTGGCCAATTGGCTCATATAAATTGCATTGGATTTTTCCAAGCGTTTCCCTCTCGGCAATGTTGTATTATTGGAAAAACAAACATATTGCCGGCTTTGCCATGTTAAACTTTTGTTATTGCATTTTGAATTTGCGGTCGCACTGGGAATGTGTGTGGAAAATGGGTATTAGGGGAAAGGAAAGGCCTACGGCTTGGGCATAGAAAAGCAAAGCAAAGCACAAAAATTAATTATGAAACATTGTGCAAACTGTGTAAATATGTATCAATGAAAATGCAATGCAAACAAAGCGTTCTCTCATCGACTGACTGACATCCCAGGTGAGCCCCAAACATTTAAATGGGATTTGAAAGTGATTTCCCAATCAATGCAAATAGTTTACAAACATTTCAAAAATTGGCACACAGAAATTGAAATATTTCCATAAGAATTATAATAACCCTGGGCGCAAAAATGCCCCCGTTGACTGGCAGGACTAGAATATCCGTAAATTCCCCAGAATATTATGCTGCAAATTTCAACACTTTCCCCTCAAAAACGGAAACAATGGTCGAATGCTAACCAAAGTGGAAATTTCGGGGCGCGAAAATAGATACATCATAGATTCTGTTACCTAGTCAATTTATATATACACATATATATGGCAGCGATTTTAGTGCCGGTCCGAGAGCGAATCAAAAACCATCGAAAAGTGTCTAAAATGTGCAATTCGAGTGCGGGTGCGAGGCCCATAGGCCATATAAATTTCAATCTATCATTTATTTAAGTCCTAGGCCAGCAGCGACAGAGGAAGCAGAGAGCAGAGCAGAGCAGAGGAGCCGAGTCCGGACCCGGCCTGGGCCTGTGCCTGGGCCTGGGCTCTCATTGCCATAAATCCCCATCAGAGATACGCGTATATTTATTTACTGCAGCTCTCACACAGATACGAAAGCGGCGGCCAGGACCACGTTGGGCGACAAAAATTGTAGCCGAAAAATAAAATAACAGCTCCTCCCGCCCTTCCCTGCCTTGTTTCATATTTTATTTGGGTTTTATTTGTTGTTCCACCGCTGCTGCTGCTCTCTTTTTCTAGTTTTCTCTTGTTCATTTTTCCTGTGTAAATATTTTGGAAAATGCGTTTTTCTTTACTGCCGCTACTGTTGTATCTTTTTATACACCTCTTGTCCTGCTCTATATATATATATATATATATATATATATAGCGCAATGAAAAAGGATTTTTTGTGCCAGGCTCCCGCTGGGCTGCCAATTTTTATGGTTAAAATATTTGTGTTGCTCTCGTCTGGAACGACCGGCAACCTGCTAAAATATTTATGACAAGCGCCGGGGAATACCCGGCGTAGGATATTTCAATATTACGAAAATAAAATTCTTAATGTTTGGTTTGTAATTAAAAAAGTCCAATTGAAAACGCCCCGGAGGCGGATGGCAGATGGGTAATGGGCGAGGGAACTGCAGCCTGAAGTGCCGGTCGTAAGTAGCCCGAAATGAATTTTTATTGCTGTTCATTAGGCATCGATTGGCATCGAATCAATCAATTGTGTGGCATTTCAATATCCCCGATCGGAATGAGATCATATAGGGGTGCGGCGTCCGGGGACTGGCCTAAGCCGGAAAACCCTTCGATGAAAGGGAAAGAATGTTGTGCTCGATTCCATGCCATTGGGGACCTTCGACACTGTGTGTGTTTCCCCAACGAAACTTTTAATTACCCGCTCTCTGTTTCTGGCTCTCTTTCTCTGCGATTTCCATTCTCTGCTGTTCTCTGGTCTCCATTCTCTGCCTGCATTCGGCAATTCCAATTAAGCTATCATATTCTTGTCTCGGAAACTTTCCCCGAATCAAAACTTGTGGCATGGCACCCCCCATCCGCCCCATTCCAACTTACCGTGTTCCCTCCTTTCTCCTCTTTGCCCACTCAAACTGGGCTAACAAATGTGTTCAATTTGGTTCCCGGGCTGCACAACAAAAACTTTATCTTAATAATTTAGCATATTCCATAAGTTGAACATTTTCATACAGTCAAACTTCTGTATATATCACGGAAACTATACTTCATTTTTCAGAAACTCGTAACGAACGGGAGAAGGTTATAGGAAATGCAAAACTCTAACTGAAAGATCTCTTGATTTTACTTAGAGGAATAGTTATTGTAAAGTAGCTTCTGTAATAAATATGCCTAAAAGATTCAAAGGGAAACGTATTTCTAAATAAGTAAGATTTTAAAAATAAATTAGATACATCTGAAATCAAGTTACTTAGCTAGAAATTCCCTTTTGAAACTCTCATAAAAAGTATTTTTACCAATACCTTCCATTTTATATCCAATTAAATTTAAACAAGCAAAATACAATAAATAATTTTTCTGACATTTTAAATGGATTTTCATTCGTTTTAAAATCATTTTTATAGGCCCTTTAAAAATGACAGAAATGCGTGCTTTATTTTTATTAACGAAATGAAGGCGTTTTTTAATAAAAATTATTTTCAAAAAACAAAGACAAATTGAGAAGTTCATCAATAAATAATTTTGTTGTATTTCCCTTCAAAATTCCCTACAAATTTAACTGAATTTAAGAATCTCAGTAAGCGCCAATTTTCAGAAGTTCCCCTGTACTGTCTATAGGAATTTTCTATGCCAGGATATGCGGCAAGTTTTGGGCCCTTGATGCTGATGCTGCACCTGCAGCAGTTTTCCCGCTACTTTTCATTCCCCCTCCCTCTCCCATTTTCTTTTGTGGCCAAAATGCAGAATGCAAAACTGGGAAAAACTCTAAAGAGAATACGAAAAAAAAAAAATAGAGATGCAGAAGGAGGAGGCGGAAATACTGATTGAATGGCATTCCATTGAAGTTGATGGATGCATTAAGAGGTTTCCCGGAGCTTCCAGCGACTCCTCTCACTTACACACGCACATAGAGACACAGATACAGGGTTTTGTGGTAACCAAAAACACACACACACAGAGCTTGGAAAAGGGACAGGACAGGGATAAGGCAGGAGGAAAGGCAGAAGAAGAGCAGAGAGCAAGCCGCCTGCATGTGCAAGGCACATATCTGTATAATGGATTGCACTTAACATGCCACACACAGCAACCGCAACAGCAGTTCCCCGCTCTTCAGCCGCCACCCCCCCGGGCCATACATCATTTACACCAGAAACTCACCTGAGACTGAGACTGAGGCTGCCGCTGATGCTGCTTGTGCTGCTGCTGCTACGTATATATCGTCGAAGCTATAAAAAGCGTCGTAATCCCGGCAACGTAACGTCTAATCCTTTTGTTTACGCTTATGCTAATCCGCACTCGCACACAGTCGCAGTTGTATTTGCATTTGCATTTGCATAGAGTGAAATTTAAATTTCGGCACACATTACGTGGGCGGGCATCAGGACGTTACGCCCACTCCTCTGGCGCCTATTGTCACACGCACAGATGAACAATCACACACACACTCTGGGCCACACACAGCCGCCGCCCGTAACGTAAGCCGTAAAGCGGAAGCGTAACGGTTAAGGGTTCGCGTCGCGTAACGTTCAGCCAGGCGTTGCCGTTACGTTGCTTAAATGTCCTGAAATCGCAGTCGCCGTAGCCAAGTTACCGGTGTATTTTGATTTAATTCGCCAATTGTATGATCCCGATTTGCATACGAATGCCGCGAACGCGCACTTTTGAAACCGCCTCCTACAACGCTCCCGATTTACATATTTTGGGGCATAAGCTTAAGTACTGCATAATATTTCACCGAGCACTGTTCACTGTTCTCTATTATTTTCTCGCTTTTGTGTTTTATTTTTGGAGTTTTCTCTGTTTGGAGTTGTGTTTTTCGTGTCGTCGTATCGCTGGAAAATGTTTATCGCTCGAAAGCACGCATACGCCGTGTTGCAAGTTCGAAGTTTGAAGAATAACTGTATTTCGCTTTCGGCGGTACCTGGCTAGTCACCTCGGCTGGGAAATGAAAGAGAGCTCAAGAGAGGGCTGTATCTCTCAGTTCGCTCTCGGTTCTCCAAGGCCTTTGTTTACAACGCTCTGCGGCAAATGCCGCCAGCGAAAGATACAAGATACTTTCTGTGTGCGCCGGCGCTGCTGAGAGAACAGGGAAGTTCGTCTCGTCTCTGTTAACGTTTACATAATTGAATTTACCTCTCTGGGGCAATTACAGATCGAGCTGAGTGTGAGGGGGCGGGGACACTTAACAGGGCTTTCCCAACAGCGGCAGGTGCATCAATGAAGCCGCTCTGTTAGACTGTTGTGGCAAATTGAAATGCCAGACGGGCAGCTGAAAAGGTTCAAATGCCATGCACGTAGGCTAATTACCGCAATGTAAACAATATTTCTGTGCCGCTCGCAATGCAAATTAACATTAGACAAAGACAATTGTTTTCGGCTGCCGGAAAGCGGCGTGACCCCGTCCCCCCTGGAGCACCTTGAGCTTTATTAATTACATTTATTCAGCGGCTATTTAGCATGCCATATACCAGATATGAAAAGTCATTCAGGAAATACGGCCCGTGGCGCAGGAATATATTAATGTTGATGGCCAGTGAACTTACCAGGGTTTTCATTTTCTAAGAAGACCGCACCTTGAATAGGTTTACCGTGTAGGTTGCTGACTTAAAGTTCCCAATACCTGATTACATTAATTTGTTTTAGCTTACTTGTATTTATGGATTATTAGATTTTTACTGCGTCTCTAACAGCGCCCCTAAATGGACGCAATGGATTTTAGCAGCCTCTAACATTTAAATTGATGGCCGCTAACAGAGAGGCCATTAACATTTAAATTGATGGCCGCTAACAGAGATGCCATTAACATTTCAATTGGTGGCCGGTAACAGAGAGGCCATTAACATTTCAATTGATGGCCGCTAACAGAGAGACATTGCATTTGATGGCCGCTAACAGAGAGGCATTTCAATTAATGGCCGCTAGCAGAGCGGCATTTCAATTGATGGCCGCTAACATAGCGGCCATTGACATGTAAACATAGCAGCACGCACGTTGTTGCCCTAGGTTAACATGTAAACAAAGTGGATGTTAGCGGCACTGTTAATTTATTGAAAAGCATTTTAAGAATTGAATAATGAATAAAAGAAAACTATTATAATTTAAAATTTTTTTTTAAATTACAATTACTATAGAAAAAAGAACTAAAAAATATAAATTAATTAAAATATAGGATATATCGAAATTGTTGGAAATAAAAATTAATTATCTTTAAAAACTTGGCAATTAATTAAAATTATATAAAATACTTAAAAGTATTTGCAATATAATTAGGCATAAAGGGATATTTGCTAAACTGATTGATTGCCAAATATGTAACTTTGGCTTAACTCCCACAAATAAAATAGAATAAAAAAATATATATTGTAAATGTCATAGAAATGATAAAAATATCTAAAAACTTTACTTAATTTTTCCCTTGCCTATTGTAAATCAATCCAATTGCTGATCTCCTCCACCTGTTGGCCAACGCCCTTTAATTTCCTAATTAAAATTTCCACTTGCCCCATGGCTCGAGTAATTCAAAACCTGCGATGAAGCCAGAATTAAGCGAAGCCTCAGAAATGCTTGAATTCCAAAGTCAACCGCAAAAACGCTGTTGACTCCGTTCAACTTTCAACAATAACAATTTCAATTTCAGTCGCTTAACAGGGCGAGGGAGAGAAAACCGGTTTTTCTCACTTTTCTTGCACTCCGACACTCGCCCTCTCTCTGGCAGACGGATTTTCAATGTCACAATTACTGAGAGAATGAGAGCGGGAGAGACATGTGAAAGAATTTATTACAGAGTTCAAAGCATTTTACAGCGTTTGAGAAACTGAGAGTCTCTCCGAGTCCCCCATTCATCTCTGGGGAAAGTGAGAGAGAGATGCTGTCGAAATGGTACATTAATAAATGAGTGTTATATGCTTTGTCCTAGTTGACTTCATGACATTTCATTCATTCATGGGATCCTTGCCTGCTCCTCCTTCTGGCTGCCCCTCCCCCACGGCAACCCCGGAAAATGTCCTCTTAAATGGCTTTGCCTTGTCCTCCTCGGCGGCTCCTTGTCGCGTTAATTGCGTTTTTTATTAACTAAATTGTGTATATTTAATATAATTTATTATTTATCGGCCGCCTCATTCCCAATTCATTTCGCTTTAATTTATTTATGTCAGCTTTTTTTCGTCTGCCTTTGAGCTTTTAAATTATTAATTATTTGCATGTTATTTATTTGTATTTACATTTTTTTACTTGTTTTTTTTTTCAAGGGATGTGTATTGGTTAAGATATTTATCACCTTTTGGGTATTGAATACTTTTTAAATATAAAAATACATTTTAAAGTTTAACATTTTAACAAATTTAAAATATAGAAGAAACGGTTTACAAACTAATTTTATTTTAATTACGAAATTGATAAATTCTATATATTTTTTAACAGTTTTAAAATAAAATAATAGTTTGCAGTTTAGGATTAAAATGGCACTTTTAAAAATCCACATTAAATATTTACTAATTTAAAAATGTCATAACAATTCAATAAATTACATATCTTTAAAAATATTTTAAACTCTTTAAGAATTCTTCTTTCAAAATGATTAACACCGATATTGTGCAACCATCCACACTTAATCCCCACTGTAGTTGGTTTTTTTGTTTCGTGTATTGATTTTGCAGTCATTAGTTTCCTCGCTGTTTGTTTTACATTTTATGTGCATTTTTAATTAGCTGACAGCATTGTTGTTTTTGCCGGCCCTTCATCTCGTCCTGATTGTTATTGTTGTTGCACTGCTGCCCGCTGACCTTTGACACACTCGTAGAAAAACGTTGACAGTTTATGGCCGGCTTTAATTGCTTCCATCGCCCGACTCGTCAAAGTTAATGTAAATGGCTTGTCAATCAATCAATTGATGGCCGCAGGGTCCCCGTTATAGATTTAAGACCTTCGCATATATTTGTATATCTTTTTTTATATATTTTTTAAACAGTTTGCAAAGGGATTAGTGCTGCAACAGGGTTCGAAATCCATGGAAAGGCTTCCAAAGGGAATATTTTAATGCCAGCAATGGACAATATATTGGTAAAAAAGAATAGTTGAGTGTTTATTTCGGGTTAGGCTAGAGTAAAAAAAATATAAATAATATAAATATATTAATATAAACATGTAATGGATTATAAATTCTTAAGACCTCTTATATTAAATAAAATAATATAAGATACTTTCTGAAATACTCTACAGAGAACACCCGCATTTTGTCCAAATACCAAACTCCAAAGATCTGTATCTTCTTGTTTCGAGTAAATCTTATTATTGTCTGGGATTTCTCCTGGTATCATAACTAGATTGACAGATCACCACTCGAATGGGTCCCCTAGGCACCAGGGGTCATTAGACCCTGTCCACTGTTGTGACTATTGTGTTGTGACTCCCGAGGGTCATCCATCAGATATGTACAAGCAATGGGCTCAGTTCACGCCCTTGGCCAGCTCGCTCTCTCACTCGCTCTTGTTTGCAGTGGCAGGGCACGGGGCACGATCTACCTGTTGCACCTGAGTGAGCGCACCAATCAGCGAGCGGCGCACAGGTGATTTCTGAGTTATTTCTGGCCCTTGGGAACGGGTTGGCCAGCAATCATTGGTGGATTGAAGGCGAAGATATATTGCGAATCTTGGTATCTAACAGAATCCTTACTTAAACTTTGAATGCCACCAAAGCTTTCTTAGTTACAGATAAAAGATACAATATCTTTTGGTTAATAAATAACCTCAACCATTTTTGTTTATGTGAAACAGTTATTTGTATTTATTTATAGGTTTATTAGGAAGTTCACAAGAAGTTAACTTAAATACGAAAATAGTCGTAGATCACAACACAAAAATATGTTTATAAATAGAAAAGTTCTATATAAAAACTCTCAAATTAGAGCTCCAGTTTGCTGTAAAGAAACTAAGTTATATATTTTTCATTATTTATATTCAAAGAAACTCACTTTAGGTACTTAATTTCCCTAGAAATTAAAACCTCATTCCTTACAACCAAGTGAAACCAGTTAACCTGCCTTTCAGACTTTTCGAAGTATTTATATTTTCTATTTTATTGAGTGCATATTTTAATTAACAATTGAAAACATTTCACCTTTTGCTCTGCCAAAGCAAACTAATTTAATTATACATACATATAGCATATCGAACTGCAGCACTGCAAATACATATATTTATGGCCAAAAAGCATAAATAAATATATGTATAGACAAACTTATTCACAGACATGAAAAATAGCCTGCTGTTTTGTGCTCAAAAGGCCACAAACAAAAATATCGAAACAAAATTCACTTTTACAGACATTTTTGTATACAGATTGAGGAAGTTGGGGAACTTTTGCACTTAAATTTCATTTGGCGATTGTCCAATTCCCATGATGCATTTCCATTAATTTATATAAATTTATGCAATTACTTTTGTTTATTTACTTGACCAGAGAGAGAGTCCACACCGCCCCGCCTCGCCCCGTCTCGTCTCGCCACCCGTTTTGCGGTCAGTTGTGTGTCCTGTTCTGGTCTGGCCTCATATCTGTCCGGCGCGCCCGCTCCTTGTTTGCATTGTGCTCCAGTGCATTGTCCTTGCAAAATATTTGGGTCACTTCTGTTGTCGCTGCTCAGTTTCGGTTGAACAGACCAGCAGGAGCAGGAGCAGGAGTGGGAGCAGGAGCAGGAGCCAAAGCAAAAGCAACAGCAAAAGCAGAAACGAAACGCGAGCTGGCTCAATTTTTTATTGACTTGACAGGACTCGCCACGATGAGAAGCCAGGCAGAGTCCTTCTCGCTGTCCTGGCGCTCAATTTAAAGGCGCATTGTTGGCGACACATGTTTGACGTGTACAAATTTAATTTAATTTATTAAAATCATTATGTGCACAAAAGCAAAACAGGCGACAGAAATTACCCATGGAATGCCCGGCACCAAACAAAGGACATCAGCACACGGACCGAGTACGGACTACTCGGAACTCGAAGCCGAACCGGACAACAGGACGAAGGAGTGTGCCATTGAATAAGTTTTAATGATGATTGCAGCGGCGTGCAGCAAACCGACGGCAAATAACAAAAGAGATGGCCAAGGATACATTTGAATTTTCCAGTTAAATGTCAGGACTCGAAGCACTGATATCTCTTAGGCTGTTGAATTTGTGATAATTTAAATAAGTTAAACACTTTATTAAAAATTTAAATTGTATTAAAGGCACTCAAATTAGTAATTACAAAATGTAGCTAGAAACACTAAGCAGGAAATGAAATACAATTACCAAAGAATCCTTAGTTTAAAAACTAATTGCAAACTTTATACTTTAGGAAGAAAATTCCATTAAAAACTAAACAAAAAATAGTCACAGGAACTCACGAAATTTTTTAAGTTAACCGAAAATGGGCACCAAAAGGGTTAAGTTATTTCTGACAATGCCGCCTTGCATTTTCCAAACCCTAATTACTAATTTTACCATATGCAGGTCTCGCTCCGGCTGGTTTTACCCCAGAACGCTACAGGATATCGGGGCAGGGACCGTTGACGAGGACAAATTCGTTGAGTTCGCCTCATAATTCCTGCCAGGCCCGAACCACTAAGAAACCGCATTTAAATTTGTCGCAATTGCGTCAGTGTGGAATACCTGCACAGCGGGGTCCTCAGGACCGAGGACCAAGGACCTCGACCAGAACGAGGCCAACAGCAGCGGCGATGGCGACGGCGGTTAGCGGAAACTTGATGGCCAGGCCCGGCTCGGCCCGCTGCGCTCCTCCGTTAGACAGACGTTTTGTTGTGGGCCAGGCGAGGCGAGGCACATGCGAACGAATGTCAAGAGAGTTGGCCACGAACAACCTACGCAGATAGCCAACCCTTTATGCCTGCCCTTCCTGGGTCCTGCGTCCTGAGTCCGAGTCCTCAGTCCCGAGTCCCTCTGTTGCGTCCGTCAGTCGGTGCGTCAATGACAGTCAAATAATTGACAGTAGTTGCGTGTTTGTGTGGCCAATCATCCGCCACAAACACGACGAACCATCCACACAGCTGCTACCTAAGCCCCGGCCTGTCCCGTCCTGTGCACCGCTCCTGTCACAGATCCCCGCTCCACCCCAGAGTCATCCTTTATTCCTGCGAATCGGACACTGCACTTGGCTTCTTCACTGGCCCGTTCTCCTCGGCATGCACGCAGAGAAAGTGGTTAAAGATTTGGATTTTTAGGAAAAAGACAGTTTAAAATTTTGAATTATTTAGCTAAAAATATTTTCTAGCATTCTTAAGCACTTTATTTAAACGGGATTTTATTAGAAAAATATCTAAATAGCAATTTTCCAAATAATTACTTCTTATAATTATCAAAAAGAGAGATTTTCTTCACATAACTGAATCATTGAGCTTTAAGAAATATGTATTTTATATTTATTAATGATTTTTCTAAATTTATTATGTAATTTTTTCTCTGAATGCATTCCACTCCAGGGAGGCGACAGCGTTTTATTATGGCAGACACGACACTCAGCTGCATAGGGAGATGGCCGGCAGATGAGCGAGGGGACAGGATATCACAGAATGGAGTGGGCTAGGGGGAAACGAGTTATGTCTTTGGCCTGGGCATGGATTTTAATTTTTATTGCACACCCGACCCGCCGGCTTGGCCCTGGTAATGGGCGAAATTGGTTAAGAAATTAGGGAAAATTAGGGGTTGGCAATGTCTGTTATTAGAGACTCTCGACGCTCGACTTTCGATGCTCGCTGGTCGCTGGTCCT
Organism: Drosophila mayri; assembly: GCA_008042485.1. Lineage (NCBI taxonomy): Eukaryota > Metazoa > Arthropoda > Insecta > Diptera > Drosophilidae > Drosophila > Drosophila mayri. The sequence goes on along the minus strand of VNJN01010315.1, from coordinate 118,330 downwards.
CTCGACTGTGAGTCCTGCTCCAAGGCCTCGATGAAGGGCCCGAGAAGCATGTGTGATGTGCAGTGGGAATGGGCTGCGACATTGCGACAACTCAACTCGAGGAACGAGCAGGGGCAAGGGAGTGTGCAAAGTGTTACACATTCTCTACTTTTTTTTTGGCAATCTTTCAGATCGGGGATCGTCCTGGGGGTGACTTTTCAGTCCAAGGGTGAGCGCTGCCATAATTAATGATACAGGACACGGGGCGGAAAGTGTTTGACTAATCGATTGTCAATGAATTGCATTTGGATTGCCACGGCACAGGGAAACTCGTGACTCAGTCACTTAGCCGTTACAATTGCCCCACTAATTAATTCGATTCGCGATTAAACCGAAAGTTGAAGAACACCAGTCGCGAAGCGTAACCAACCGTCCAGACACACAGTGTCCGAGAACCCAAAACAACCACTACTGTTTCCCGATGATCCATGTTGCCTCCTTCTTTGTCCTAGCTAAATGTGGGAATATTTGGTCAAATTAGTTGTGCGAATGAAACGGATTATTTGGGGGAAAATTAGCTACTACAATTTAAGGGAAATAATGACCAGTTTACGATGTTGATAGGGGGTTTACTTTGGCAACTGAGATTGGAGATTTATCAGGGAGTAAATAAATATAAACTAAATAGATATTTTCTAGAAAAACTTGCATTTAATTGGTTTAAAATATTTAAATCCGTAGTATGTTATTTAACTAGTTTGTTTTGCTAATTTATAGAATTACTTTTAAGCCCCAAATGCATTCAAAAATATTTTAAATATTATGACAAATATTAAAGTATTTTAATTATCTTTAAAAATAATTAAATATTTCTAAATCTTCATAATTTTAATGGTATAATATAATTACATCTAGAATCCCATTTCATGCTCAAAAAACAGTCTACAAATGTCTCGTTTTAAACTCGATCAATATTCCGAAAAAAGCACACTATTAAACTCAATTAACCAGGGCGTCCCTGTACTCAAAGGACATGTCAAATTAACTACGAGGTACACCTTCCGGTTCGGCCAATGCCTGACCCAGATGGCAGCAATGACTTGACCAGGCCATGACCAGGCCGGGGACCTTTTAGTTCTCGGCCAGCCATCAATTTATTAATTTCGAGCGAATTTTTGTATAACCACCGCTTCGGCGCTTCGGCGCTTGGGAGCTTGTGAGTTTGGGGTCCATCATTTGGCCCGGAGTCCGGCCTGGGCCCGGGGCATTAGCCTGTTGCATATAATTAGGGGCGTCCCGGACTAAATTGCTGCTCTGGGCCTGCACTCCGATTGCGAGTCTTTCTTTCTTTATTTTTTTATTTATATTTTTTTGTGGTGGGCGTTGACGCTGCCTGTGACACAAATTACCCCAATCGGCGAAAGCTAATCAAAGCAAAACATGTCTCCGGCAAATTGCTCAGCGGGCCAGGGAGGGCGGTAGGAAATAAGAAAATAAAAATAAATAAAATCGCATGCAAATGTGAGTAAATATTTAATTTAATTTAGCCCCGGCTTCTGTGGTTCCACACGGGGGCGTTCGACATTTGGCATTTGACGTGCCAAAGGCTGGGAGTGGGGCTGTGGCTGTGGCTATGACTGTGGCCGTGGGTGTTTGTGTGGGTAATAGCGGCAATATCAATTTGTTTTATGAATTGCAATGGCAATAACTTGGAGTTGGCCCTATCGAACTCCCTTAGAACCCCGCACACACACACTCGCACTCACAGTGAGAAAAAGACAAATCTCCAGAGATACAAGTGAGTATCTCTGAGGGGGCGGGCATCGCCAATACATTTTGCACATTTCTTCCGCTTCATTTCCTGTAAAGGAGCGTAAATTTCATAGTGATTGGATTTTATCAGTGTGGCCTCATCTTTGACACTCCGCACCGATATCCAGCTAGGGGTAGGACACACGAATCGATTGGTTACGCAAGTGAAAAATTATTATTATACTCGCGCAACGGCCGCAAAGGGTAGCAGAAGTATATAGGGACTTTCAGTAACTGCAAGCGGCTGGGAAAACTAAAAAAAATCTATAATCTATTTACTACTTTATTAGATATATAATAAATATAAAAGAAAACTATCTAACTATCTTGTTCTTTGATTTATTTAATATTAAATAATCAAACACGACCTCGAGCATTGCCGACTCTTTTATATTAGAAACAAATTAAGTTGAAGTTTATTTTTATTTCTTATTTAAGATAATTGAATTTGCTATCTAAAATACCAACTAAATTTCTCTCAACACTTTCTCCCATTTAAAAGGATATCAACTGTTCGTTCAACCTCTAGCATACATCGACACCCTGCACTTGTTTTTGTTGCGTATTTTTTATGTCTGGCCATTACTGCAAAAATTGTTAGAGATATTTTTATGATTCGGGGATAGAAGGACGATTCCTGGTTCTGGATTCTGAGCTGTGAGTCCTGAGTTCGGGGTTCGCTTTTGCCGTTTTTGGCTTTTGTCAAGTCCGCCTGCTCAATGCAGCATCAAATTGCCGGCTCGTGTGCGCGTGTGTGAAATGTGTTTTGATTTAGTGCAGCATTTACATAAAAAAAATTTCATCAATTTCCCTTCGGGCGGAAAGCCGGAAAAACGGAAAGGGGGAAAAGGCAAAAGGGGGTAATTGCCCGGGGGAATGGCAACGACTATCTCCGTTGGCTCATCGCCTCGTGACTTTGATGCATAACTCTCGACTTTTGTCGATCGGTTACGCTGATAAATGCTTCGATTGGATTAGAATATATTTTTGTGTGTCCTTGGACCGCCTTAAGCCGGTGGGCGTGGCAGGAACTTTTGGGCCAAAGCGTGTGCTTTGGAAAATTGAAATTGCCAACGAGCGGGGCGGGACGGCCATGGAAATTGAAAGTTGTCATGGTCTCAAGGAAATAAATAAAAAAAAACGGAAAAAATTGACGGGGAAAGTGGAAAAATGGAAATAACGCAGCTGTTGAACATATCTAACACATCTAAGCCAGGGCTTAGCCGGGGCGTTCCCGAACTCAAGGGGGACAGGGGAGTGGCAGAGCAGTGGAGCGTTCATGACAGCTGAGGTCCTGGTTCCTGGCCAGATTTGTCACAGTCTCATATCTGTGTTTTGGCCGAAGGATTTGCGAGCCTGATAAGCCGTCCACTTATGTCACAATTTGCATTTCGGTTGATTCTTTCCCATTGGGGGAATGGCATTCCAGGGACCACCAGGGGTTGGTTTTTTTTTTTTTTGTTTTTTTGGGTTCAGGTTGGGTTCACCTCGAGCCAGTCTCTGTTTACCAAGCCTTTGCAATCCAATTGCCGTTATGAGTTCAAGCCAATAGACATTCTTTCCTCTGACTTTTGAGTCTCAGAAATTAAGCAGAAATTAAATCGCAGATAAATAAGCAAAATATTATTTAACTCAAAAGCTATCTTTAAATTCTTGCAGAGGGAATATATCAATTCAAAAGGCTTTAGCTATTATAATTTAAATTACAACAAAACCATCTATATATCCAGCTAAAAAAGAAACTTAACTTCCAAGTATCAAACATAAAACATAATAAACTGAGAAAATCGTTCGTCTTAGACCATTGCCATTCCAGTTATGGCCCTCATTCATTTCTGGCCTAATGGCAGCAGCAGGCCTCAATCTGACCGAAGCCAACAACTTTAATTTAAATTTGATTACAACTCAAATTTATTGCCCACATCCTGAGCAACCCAGCCCAACCCGGCCTGGCCATAAGCCCCAGCAGCCCAAGGAGCTGTGTGTCCGCATGGCACTTGGTTTGGCCTCCGCAACATATGCATGCGGCGAGGAGGGGAGAAAAAATAATCTGGCGGTGGCCAAAAACCGACGACCGTCATTAACCACAAATCCTTTACTTAACAGTACGTAAATTTTTGGCATGGCCCGCCCCGAAGATAAGCCAGCCCCCTGAAAACCCAGAAACCAAAACCCATTCGGGAAGGACCTCGGTTGGGGTTTATTTATATGCGCATATCATTCGACCTTGACGGAAAAGCAGAGAACCACTCGAGTCGTAAAGGCCAGAGGGGGGACTTGTCTAATTAAACACTCCACATGGAGAAATAAATTTGGGTCACATCGTTAAATAAATATAAGTGGGTTGGTCGGTGGCCCGGTTGGTTAGTCGGTCGTCGTCTGGCCAAGAGCTCTAGCGCTTTCCATTTCACGATTTACATAAAATCACCAAAAAAGTTAATTTATTTCAAGCCTTTTGGCATTTTGGCATTTCGGCTTACTGCCCTTTGTGTGAGTGGAAGTGTGTGCGTGTGTGTTGCATGTTGATATAAGCCTGAACTCATCTCTGGCTCCTTTGTTTTCCATCCCCGCCCCAAGGCCAGGCAACGTCTTTAAAGCGTCAACCTCAATTAAGTTATTAAAGGGTTGCCTAGGCTTAAAATAAAACCTGTCCGTAGGGTGAGTTTCAGGAGCTTTCCAGGGATGAGCAGAGGTCTGGTGTCAATGAAAAGGCTCCTAAATAAGACATTAAATGGATTTAGCATAACGAAATTATGTTTGAAACTTGATTTCGTGTGAAATTATAGGTGGTAATGGGCTTCAGGAAACTCTAAAACTGTCTTATTTGAATATTTAAATTAGATTATAATTAGATTTCTCAAGTTTAGGAAAACTGTTTGTTTTACTTAATATATTTGTCGGTTTTCTAATATGTATTTGAAGTGTGATGATCCTATTAATGGAATTTAATAATTAATTCACTTAAAGGCCCTTCTATTTTATAAACTCTTTACTAAGATAACAAACATTATTTTGATCGTATTTTATTAATCATATTCTTGATCCTTGGGGTTTATTCCAATTTTCCCAGTGCCTGATCCCATTTTCAAAAGCATCTCTAGTACAGTACTTTCAATTATATATAAATATATATTTTATATATACACACATGTCGTTGGATTGGCGTGCAAATATTGTAGCCAGCTTTACCGAGACGCCGCCCGGGCTTAATTTAATTTTCTACCTATTATAACCATGTGCGTGTCAACTTTCGGAGCCAAGCGATTTGCCTTCACACATACACTGGGAACGAGTCCTGGCAAACTCGCACCCACGCATGGAAATCTGTACAAAGCGTTAAAGCTCAAAGCGGCTTCACTTGCTCCGGAACTCTGGGCGTTGGTAGAAGCCCCCACAGAA